>JABXWE010007579.1:0-31939 GCA_014611495.1 Limonius californicus
TATCAAATGAATTGTAAATTAACTGTAGTGTTCCATTTATCAGTAATGTTTGCTGAAACCAATAAGGAAAAACAAGAAAATTATATAATTTTCTTACCATTAAACCTTTTATAGAAGTATTAAGAAGTTGTAGAAGAATTATAAAAATACGCAATTATTATTTTTTATAAAATAAAATACTTGCAGAAATAATACTGCAAATATTATAGTTCCTTTATTTAAATACATTCTTAAATTTGTGGAATAGCTCCTTTATACCTGTCAGTATATAAATTGACAGTAACAGGTTAATAATGGGGTAACAAATAAGTAAGGGACCGCCTTTCGAATTCCTCTACCGGGAAGTGAGCCAACTCAGTTCATAGGACGTACGAAAAAGTTTCTATACGAAATAGTGATTTCATTCAACTGGCTGCCTGTGTGTTTGTCCTAAAATCCCCAGTTTGGTTCCAAGTAAAATTTCTTTGCCGAGCAGATTATAAAATAGACAGTTTGGGGTTGCGCGATCTCGTATGTACCTCATCTGTATATCCGCATTGAAATTTAATACATATTAATGAACAGCCTATTAATGAGAAGGAAGAAAATGATAACGGTTTCGAGAAAATATTGTAGTAAAACTAATTCTGTTGTAGAGAACGAGTATTTTGGACAAACAAAACAAGATGGCTGACTGAATAATAAGATATTTGCGTTTGAAAAAGCCATACCAAAAACATCATTTTTTCAAATGCAAATGTCTCTCTTATTATTAACTTCAGCTCGACAAGTGTATTATAGTTTGTTAGAGAGAAAAGATCGTACAATGGAATTAATTTAAAGCAACTGCAAAAAATTAAGTCCATACGTCTTCCACTTAAACAGGAAATTAGTCTTGTATTTAGCCAGAATAATTGTAATTACTTAAATATATTTTTTTCTTCTAAAGCCAATAATAACAGCAACTCAGTCCTGAATTTGAAAACAGCCTGTATATAGGCAATTCAGGGCCAAACATGTTTCTATATTTTTTTTCTGCATTCTAGTTATTTTTTATCTAGCTACCATCACATTGGTATACTCAGTGATATGGAAATCGCAACACCAAGAAGGGGTAGGAATTTTTTGACCAAACTTGGCAGAAACGTTTAACTACTAAAAGGTAGCAATTGATTAAAATTTTATTCATATGGATCAAGTGATAATGGCTTATCTGAAAGTTCTTTCAGTTTTTTCTAACAATTTTACCAAGTGTATGTTTTGCGAGGTGTTGTTCAGTTTTTTATTGTTTTCGCTTTTGACCGTTTGTTGTGAGGGTGTGATCATGCCTAGAGTGCGCCAACGTGGAAATTACCGCTAATTAGGCGAATTCGACAGAGGTCGTATTGTTGGTTTTTCGTTCAGAGAAATTGCAAATCGCCTTAACCGGAACCAATCCACCATCATGCGCTGCTATCAGGCATGGACTAAGGAGGGCCAAGAACGTCGCAGAAGAGGAACCGGGGGGCTAAGAAGAACAAATGAGGTGCAGGACCGCCATCCTCGACTTATGGCAACAAGAGACCGATTCTCCAGTACCAGATCAATTGCCGATTAATGGTTAGCTAACAAAGGTCGTCCTGTAACCCTTCGAACGGTTTACCGCAGAATCAGAGTTTGCGGCTTGCAATCCTATCGGCCACATCTTGTGTTACCACTAACGGCTCAACACCGACAGCAACGTTTGGAGAGTTGTAGGTTGCGACTGCACTGGAACGGCATAGGGTGGTGTTCAGTGATGAATCCCGATTCTGTTTGGGGATGCATGATGGCCGTATGAGGGTCAGACAAACACGTGGGAAACGTTGCAATGTTGAATTTTCTGTTGCGAGGCATGTGCACCAAACTTTGGGGTTTATGGTATGGGGTGCTACAACTTATGGGAGTAGGTTCCGTGTTTTATTCATCCGAGGCAATACGAACGCCCAGCGATATGTGGATGAGGTGATACAACCCCATATTCTTCCATTTCTTCAGCAGTTGGAAGACCCACTTTTCCAGCAGGATCATGCCCGTCCCCATATTGCAAGACGTTCTATGGACCGATTTGCAGAGGATAGTGTCAATTTCTTGCCATGGCCACCCCGATCTCCCGATTTTTCGCCCATCGAGCATGTTTGGGACATTATGGGGAGAAGACTGAGGAACTTGCTGCATCCTCCGCAGACGCTGCAAGCTCTACAGCACGAATTACAGGTTGCTTGGGACACAATACCTCAAGAGGAAATCGACCATCTGCTAGAATCGATGCCACGAAGAGTGGGGGAGTGTGTAACCAATAAGGGGGGACCAACCCACTATTAATAAAAATTATGATTATATTTTGTTCTTTTTCTTTAAAATTTTAATCAATTACTACGTTTTAGTAGTTAAACGTTTCTGCCAAGTTTGGTCAAAAATTCCTACCCCTTCTTGGTGTTGCGATTTCCATGTCACTGAGTATACAAATTCTAAGGCACTTCAAATGTTTCAACTGATAGAAAAATTATTTTGTTGCTGATATTGATCAGTCTTTGAGATTTATTTTGCCTACAAAAATGCTTTTCCGAAGCGTATCAAAGCCTGTAGCTAATATATGTATTCACAAAACTACCAAAACATTGTGTTTACATATTTTGTAAAAATTTATTGCTGTTCTGTTAGATTGTCTTTATGTTGGCGGAACTCTATTAATAAATGCGGTAGATGCTTATCTGCATAAATTTCTGGTGATTTAAGGCTGTAGAATTCTCAGCGAGTAGTAAACTAATGTGTCTATCTTGGGCACAATTAAATATTGTTTTGGCTAGAACATTATCATATCAAACGAAGTAGATTAAAACTTCTACGATAATGTTATTAACGCCTTTGCAGTTTTCAAGGTAATCTGGATACAGTAAAACTTCAATTATACTTAAACAACATGCAATGCAAGTAAATGACTCTTCAGAAATAACTTTACGTTGTTATTATGGTTCTCCCAGTATTCAAAAGTTCATCAATCATGTACACGACACATTAAATGTGTTCGAAAAGGTTATTTCGTTACATGTTAGTTACGTATTAAGAAAATTAAGTTTACGTAGGATGCATCAGAAAAGGTATTAATTATTCCAAAATATGTATAAAATGTTATTGGGACAGGTTAACGAATTACAGAAAACGGCGGTAGCTCATTAATAAAATTTAGAAAACAGGTTTACGGTTAACGTAGATAGTAAATAGTGCTGTCTGTTTAAGTTATTTATTACATGTACTTGCATGTAATTACTAAACGATTAAATAAGCTATGTTTGCCAAAAACGACATTTTCAGGTAACCAGGACGGGGAATTGAGCAATCTAGGCAAGCCCCTATAATTAAAAAATTTAGGAGCGGCAAGTTTAGATTATAAAATATATGCAGTATAAAATATGTCTTACACGCGTGTAAATTTTTATATTGAGCATGTATACAATGTTTATACTTATAAAATGTATCTTATGGTCATCTAGAAAGTGTCCTTTGGCAAAGACATATTCCCAGCACTATTATCTTTAATATATATCTATACTTCTATTACAATGTAAAGATAACTTACACACGTGTAATTTTTCCATAAGTACGACCGTACCTGTATTTGTGTAATTTGGGTAGAAGTTCACCCCTGCCAGCGATTTACTTCTTGAAAAAACATCTTTTAGAATGATTCAATAGTTCATAGTATTAGACAAGATTAAAAACATCTAAATATACAGGGTGGTCTAACAATTAGAAAACAGGTTATTTTGCACTTTAACGCTGAAAATATACAAATATTCTATTAAGCAAAATGATGCAGGACAGTATGTTGTACATTTTAAGTTTTCATTATTCTACAGAGTGTTTCGTAACCAAATACGAAACATTTTCAGCCAACCAGGAACGGAGGATTGAGCAAACTAGCAAGAGTCTGTAGATTAAAAGTTTAGGAGCGGCAAATGTTAAAATTTTGATTATAAAATGTATCCAGTATAAAATATGTACTACACGTGTGTAAATTGTAATATTTAGCATGTATACTATTTTCACACTCATAAAATGTGTCTTATGGCCATCTAAAGACTAAAGAGTGTCCTTTCGTATTATTATTCTTCTATTACTTATATAAAGAAAACTTACACGCGTGTAATTTTTCTATAACCACAACCGCATCTGTATTTGTAAAATTTGGGTAGAAATTTGCCTATGCCAGCGATTTACTTATTGAAAAGAACATCTTTTTAGAATGATCCTATACCTCATAGTATTAGACAAGATTTAAAACATCTAAATATACAGAGTGGTCCAACAGTCAGAAAACAGGTGATTGCGCTTTAATGCTGAAAATATCCAAATATTCTATTAAGTACAACTATGGACTGTACGTTGTATGTTGTACATTTTAAGTTTTCATTATTCTACAGAGTGTTTCGTAAACAAGTACCAAACATTTTCAGCCAACCAGGAACGGAGGATTGAGCAAACTAGCAAGAGTCTGTAGATTAAAAGTTTAGGAGCGGCAAATGTTTAATTTTGATTATAAAATGTATCCAGTATAAAATATGTACTACACGCGTGTAAATTGTAATATTTAGCATGCATACTATTTTCACGCTTATAAAATTTGTCTTATGGACATCTAAAAAGTATCCTTGGGCAAAGACAACCTCCCAGCACTATTACTCTTAATATATGTACTTCTACTACGTATATAAAGAAAACTTACACAGGTGTAATTTTTCCGTAAGTGCTACCCTACCTGTATTTAAGAAATTCGGATAGAAATTCGCCTCTGCCAGCGATTTACTTGTTGAAAAGAAGATCTTTTAGAATGATTCAATGATACATTTTAAAAGTTTTCATTATTCTACAGAGTGTTTCGTAAATAAGTACCAAACATTTTCAGGCAACCAGGATTGAGCAAAATAGCAAGTTTCTATAGATAAAAAATGTGCGGAACCCACGTTAAGATGTAGGTCCTCTATGTCTGTGTCACTTTAAACGCGCAACACAAGCATATGAGAGAAGCTCGCTACGTGTCGCAAGAGATAAAGCATTCGAAGAAGAAGAATTATACACATGCAAATGTGTTTTGTTCTTAAAATCATATGCAGTTGTATTACAATATGTAAAAGTCTACCAGAAAATATGTAAGCATTGGAGCATTTAAAAAATGCTATATATATATATATATATATATATATATATGATTGAAAATCTCGCCAAATGTAAGGTGAGCGCTGAAATTAGTTCTGTCTATGCAGAAAACCAAAATTATATCGAAAATTACCGTCAAATGTGAGAGGTTTACGGTTCAGGCACCATGTGCTACGGAAATTTCAGACACTGGTGTCAGAATTTCAGAGATGGCCGAAACAAACGTACGCGATGAGGAATGAAGTGGAAAATCTGTTCTTAACATCAATTGTGTGGAAAAAGTTAACAATTCGTAAAGATCGGTGGTTTACGATTTTGGAAATGCAGTACCGGCACAAAATTTGTGCGAGGTGGATGCTAAAGATATGGACGGATGTTTAGGAAAACCAGCCAATGGCCTCTACACTGACCTTCAAGCGTCGTTACGAAATTGACAGCGATGAGTACCTGGATCACATTGTGACTGACGACGCGACTTAGATTCCGTACACAAATGTTGAAATCAAACAACAATCGATGCAATGAAAGCATGCGAGTTCCCCCAAAGCCAAGAAGTTCAGGAAAACGGAAAGCTTATGGCTACTGGTTTTGACACAGAAGGTGTATTGTTAATTTCCTGGAACGTAGTACGACAATTAATGCAGACGTGTATGGTGAGTCTTTAAGAAAGTTGAGTACAAAAGGTGAGGATAACTGACTTCTGAAGTCACGCTCCTGTCCGTTAACGCCAGACCGACGGCTTACACTGTGCAACTCATTGAGCAATTCAATTGGAAAATTTTTAACTATCGCCTATACAATGCAGATTTAGTCTTGAGTGACTATTACCGTTTGCTTCAATTTAAGATTATTTTAAATCCCCCGTGCGTTTTCTGTAAGTACCGATCTCTATCACGAAGGTATACAAAAACTTGTACTCCGATATGATAAGTATTTAAATTCGAATGGCGATTTTGTAGAGAAATAGTTTAAGAGTGTATCTAAGTTACACCTAACATTTTTGGTTTGAGGTCGATTTGCCCCTATTTTCCGAATAATCTTCGTATATATGTTGTGACTTGCTGTCACTGAATGAATATATACTATTGTTCAGTCGTTCATGACTGAACTACCTTTTTGTTGTCTTTCAGATTGATTTACTAATTTTATTATTATTCAGTCTTTCATGACTAATTAATGTTTTTATTATTTTCATAAGTGATGGGCGTATCACGAATGAACTCATTCGAAATATTCGATTATGCATATATCTCGAAATATCTTGAGATGCGAGTAATTCATTCAAACGATAAAAACTTTTCGATTACGTTCTTAGCGACGCGCGCAACTCGGTTGAAACAATTCGAAATATTCGATTAAGCATGCATCTCCGATATGCGAGTAATTCATTCAAATGATAAAAACTTTTCGAATACATTCGTAGCGACGCGCGCATCTCGAATGAAAGAATTCGAAATATTCGATTATGCATGCATCTCCGAGATGCCAGTAACTCATTCGAATGATAAATACTTTTCGAATATATTCGTATCGACGCGCGCATCTCCAATGAAACAAATCTAAATATTCGATTATGCATGCATTTCCGGGATGCGAGTAAATCATTCGAATGATAGAAACTTTTCAAATACGTTCGTAGCAACGCGCACATCTCGAATGAAACAATTCGAAATAATCGATCATGCATGCATCTCCGAGATACGAGTAATTCATTCGAATGATAAAAACTTTTTGAATACGTTCGTAGCGACGCGCGCATCTCGATTCAAATAATTCGAAATATTCGATTATATGTGCATCTCCGATATGCGAATAACTCATGCGAATGGTAAAACCTTTTCGAATACGTTCGTAGCGACGCGCGTATATTGAATGAAACAATTCGTAATATTCGATTACGCAGGCATATCCGAGTAATTCAATCGAACAATAAAAACTTTTTGAGTACGTTCGTAGCGACGCGCGCATCCACAATGAAGCAATTCGAAATATTTGATATCGGATTATGCATGCATCTCCGAGATGCGAGTAATTCAATCGAATGATAAAATCTGTTTGAGTACGTTCGTAGCGACGCGCGCATCTACAATAAAGCAATTCGAAATATTTCATTATGCATGCATCCCCGTGTTGCGAGTAATTCAATCGAATGATAAGTTTTTGAATACGTTCGTAGCGACGCGCGCATCTACAATGAAGCAATTCGAAATATTTGATATCGGATTATGCATGCATCTCCGAGATGCGAGTAATTCAATCGAATGATAAAATCTGTTTGAGTACGTACGTAGCGACTCGCGCATTTACAATGAAGCAATTCGAAATATTTGATTATGCATGCATCCCCGAGTTGCGAGTAATTCAATCGAATGATAAGTTTTTGAATACGTTCGTAGCGACGTGCGCATCTACAATGAAACTATTCGAAATATTCGTTTATGCATACAGCTCCGAGATGCAAGTAATTCATTCGAATGATAAAAGCTTTTTGAGTACGTTTGTAGCGGCCCGCGCATCTACAATGAAATAATTCGAAATATTTGATTATGCATGCATCTCCGAGATGCGAGTAACTCATTCGAATGATAATAATTTTTCGGATTACTTTCGTTTCGTTGTTCGGATAGTAATCGAAATGTCGTTTGTGTCGGTATATAATTTGAGTAAAACTCGAATGAATTTGTAGTTCGAGAAGTAACATATTTGACTTGTTTTGTATGAGGGGATCGCATGTGCAGCATTATTTATTTTTAATTTTTCATACTTGAATTCCGCCTCGACACTGCGCAAGCGGTACAAACCAGGATCATGATAATGATGATTCAAAAATATTAATTGTGGAATTTTTTTAATTGATTAATATCCCATTAAATATATTATTATCATAAACTAGATAAATAAATAAAATAACTTACGCAATTTATGTCACTGGTTAAAAATATCAAATAAAACATTTTTTTTATCTTTAACAGTAACGATCATTTGTATTCTGTCCTGCTTCTGATATTACCTATCCGTTTAAAAAATTTAGTTGCTAAATTGGTCGTCATGATAACGCTTATAAAGATATAAACTTTTAATAAATTATAATAAAATAATTAGAAATATCGTTAATATTTAATAATTTATAATACGGAAAAGCATAAAACGGCATTTACAAGCACGTTAATCTTACTATTTGGTTAAATTAAAATAAATACAAAACAGAATCCAGTCGAAAACCGAAAAAACAATTTGAGATTAGAGCCGGAATGCCAGGGAGTCATCATTCGTAGGGCAGGATGCGTGACATTTCTCACATTGCTTAATTACGTGAGCATTTTGGATTCGAATGATCAATCCGAATGAATATCTCGATTATTAAAATCATTCGAATACTAATCATTCAATTATTAAAATCATTCGAATACTAATCATTAGATTATTGAAATCATTCGATTATGTCCATTACTAATTTTTAATCATGGGCTTGGGAAATGACATCCTGAAGACCATTAACTTCAACCAATTGTAATTTAATTCTCGCAAATGATTGTATTGATTAATATTAAATAATTGATACTGTAATAATAATATTTATTATTATAATTCCTACTGTACCATTTCCGTCGATACTAACTAATTATCGTTTGTATGTGTTTTTCAAGAATTGCATTATATTGTTAAAATGGCTGTATTGATTAATCTCGTTTCAAGTTGATTTTGTAACATTTTTGAGAAAAATGATAAATGACAGGTTTAATTATATTGGCCGTTTAAAATTTTGTTACCGTAGGTTGGTAGGGTTGGTAGGGACCCAGTGCTTTACTTTGCCTAGAGTCTACAATACTGTCAAGATGGCCCTGACGACCCGCACGTGAAAATATAATCCAACAACTAACACCTGAATACGCCCCAGCGTTAACGAATAGTTAGTCTTGCGTTATTTTTCAACTAAACGTACCGCTGAAATTCCCTGGAAAATGGCGTTTTCAAATTTGTCAAAAACAGCCGAAGTGGATTACATAATTGCGCATTTTATAGGCAACAACGTTTGTGATTCCGTATGCGGATGGCGTCGTACTTGTTGGTTGCGGCCGCGACGCGCCGCCGATGCTCGACAACACGTACACACTAATTGCACACTGATGGAAACGTGCGTTTGGCTCTTCGTTACTTCTGTTATCGGTGATTTAATTCGAAGAACAACGCGACATTCAAATGGCATGTTACATTTCATAATCCACACGAGCTGAATTTCTCGCCATGGGGAAAACGCGAGCTTTGCAAGTTTCACCCATTTGTTCCAATATCCGTTTAGATTGTTATAAAAAGTTTTCAAAACATGGTATAAGTTTCTCCAATCATCGCGAAAGAAAGAGTGCTAAACAACAAACGGAGTTCTGAACTGAATATCGAACTGAACTTTTAGTTTTAAAGATGATCTGTTGCGGTTATGGTGCTCATCCTAGTAACTTACCGAAGATAACTCGTATGTTTAATTACTTTAAAATGTACCACAGGTTATTAAATCCTATTTTTAATTTTCCCATTAGTTCTGACTCAGAAATACTGTGTAAAAAGCAATCCCTTATACAGCGGTCCGTTTAGCACCGAACGGGTTTCTAAATGTGCAATCTTATCGAAATCTAAAAATATCAGCTTTTAGCATACTCCCACTGAACCACATTCGTGTTCTTCAAATTATTTGAATCTAAATGTTATTCCATCATCCGCATTCCAGGAGCTTGTTTAAAGAAATCGTTTTTCCACTTACAGTAAACTAGAGATTTAAATTTATTTTTACCAGGAACTGCTGGCAGAAGATCAAGCGCACATAGAATATATGACAAGAAAACTGGTTGAAGAAATTGTTGGTTGAGGTTTGGAGATAAGTATGGAAAAAACACAGTACATGGTAATTGGAAATGAAGGAAGTGAAATCGAAACAGAAGAAGGCATGATACAATTAGTGCACGATTTCAAATACTTAGGAGTAACCTTATCAGATAATGGATTAGACGAAGTAAACGTACTAAATAAAGTAAGAAAAGGAAAAGTTGTAGCACAACAATTACACCCACTATTTGGAACAAAGATATATAAAAAAAACTAAAAGACAGCTGTTTAGGACATTGATAGAAAGTTGTTCACTATACGAGTCCGAAACATGGACGATAAAGAAGACACTTGAAACAAAGGAAACCCTATGGAAATGGGATATTGGCGGAGATGCTGTGAAAAAAACACTATTTGATCGAATTAGAAATGAAATAATAAGGCAATGCATTTGTATTATTTTTTTAACAATGCATTTTCAAAACCATGTGTTCGCGGACGATCAGGTGCTGCTGGCAGGAGATCGAGAGGACATAGAATATATGGCAAGAAAACTGGTTCAAGAAATTGTTGGTTGGGGTTTGGAGATAAATATGGAAAAAACACAGCACAAGGTAATTGGAAATGAAGGAATTGAAATCGAAACAAAAGAAGGCGTGATACAATTAGTGCAGGATTTCAAATACTTAGAAGCAACCTTATTAGATAATGGATTAGACGAAGTAGACGTATGAAATAAAGAAGAAAAGGAAAAGTTGTAACACAACAGTTACACCCACTACTTTGGAACAAAGATATATAAAAACACTAAGAGAAAGCTGTTTAGGTAGAAAGTTGTTCACTAAATGGGTCCAAAACATAGACGATAAAGAAGACTCTTGAAACAAAAGTAAACGCTCTGGAAATGGGATATTGGCGGAGATGCTGTGAAAAAACACTGTTTGATCGAATTAGAAATGAAATACTAAGGCAATGCATTGTATTTTTTTAACAAATATTTGTTCGCGGATGATCAGGTGCTGCTAGCGGGAGATCGAGAAGACGTAGAATACATGACAAGAAAACTAGTTCAAGAAATTGTTAGCTGGGGTTTGGAGATAAATATGGAAAAAACACAGTACATGGTAATTGAAAATGAAGGAAGCGAAATCGAAACAGAAAAAGGCGTGATACAATTAGTGCACGATTTCAAATACTTAGGAGCAACCTTATCAGATAATGGATTAGACGAAGTAGACGTACTAAATAAAGTAAGGAAAAGAAAAGTTGTAGCACAACAATTACACCCACTATTTGGAACAAAGATATATAAAAAAAACTAAAAGACAGCTGTTTAGGACATTGATAGAAAGTTGTTCACTATATCAGTCCGAAACATGGACGATAAAGAAGACAATTGAAACAAAGGAAACGCTATGGAAATGGCATATTAGCGGAGATGCTGTGAAAAAACACTGTTTGATCGAATTATAAATGAAATAATAAGGCAAGAGATGGATGTAAATACAACAGTATGTGAGACAATAGATCAGAAGAAACTGCTATGGTATGGACACATGCGAACGATGGAAGAAAATAACGGGTGCTGTTTTTAGAGGTATAGAACTTTAAAATGAAATAAAACACATAAAAATGGTGGTAATGGCCGTAATATTTAATGGAAAGGTAATTTTATGCCATTAGTGTTTAAATAAGATTTCGGGCATAGGGGCAGCGGCGGCTGGCTCGAATAAAGCACAATCTGGAAGTCGAATGTTCGACCACTTTTTCGAGCAGCTGGGGCCGTATATCGGCAATAACGCGGCGAATGTTGGCTTGCAAGTCATCCACCGTCTCTGGTTTATCGGCGTAGACTATCCACTTCACATATCCCCACAGTAAATAATCCAAAGGTGTTAAATCACACGATCTTGAAAGACAATTCACAGGTCCATTACGCGAAATTATGCGCTCATCGAATGTTTCCTTCAATAAATCGATTGACCCGTGCGCTATGTGGCATGTTGCGCCGTCTTGTTGAGACCACAACTCTTCCATATGAATGTCATTCAATTGGAGAACGAAAAAGTCAGTAATCATGGCTCTATAGCGGTTTACATTGACTGTGAGGTTCTGGCCGGCATCATTTTTGAAAAAATATATACCAATGATTCCACCAGCTCATAAAGCACACCAAACAGTGACTTTTTGTAGATGTAACGGCATCTCAATAATGGCTTGTGGATTATCTTCACTCCAAATGCGGCAATTTTGCTTGTTGACGTAGCCATTCAATCAAAAATGAGCCTCATCGCTGAACAAAATTTTGTGGTGAAAATGAGGATCAAGAGCAATCTCGTTTTCGGCCCATTCACAGAACGTACGACGCACGCGATGGTCACACGGCTTCAATTCTTGCACGAACTGGATCTTGTAAGTTCGTAAACCAAGATCTTTCCGCAACATGTTCCATAAAATGGATGGACACAGCTCTAATTGCTGTGCACTATCGCGAATCGAGTCATTCGGGTCCTCCTCAGCAGCAACAGCTTCTTCGGTGCGCACTGTACGACGTCTCTGCGGATGCGTATTATGAATTAGAGTATGCGTGGTGCGAACCACGATTTCCGAAATAAATTTGCACAATCTGCAAGCGTTGTTCTGGCGTAAGTCTATTCATGGTGAAATGTCTGCCCCCACAGAAAAGATCAGGGGACCCAGCCGGCCATTCCACTGCACCTCTTCTTCATATCCATCTTTCTGGGAACACTTCGTCCAAATAACGTTGCACATTCCCTGTTTAGTGTGGCGGAGCACCACCCTGTTGCAACCAAAAATTGTTTGATATCTTAGGGTCGTTTTCATTCGGAATAAATATCGCTAGTGCAGGTACTAATTCAAACTGTAAGTAGTCTAGGTATCTATTTCTAGTTAAAGTAGCGTCGAAAAGAATGCACTTACAATTCTGTCACCGACAATTCCTGCCCATACATTGAGTTTTTGAGGATATTGGGTATGCACTTCCTGCATTCAGTGGGGATTTTCCCTAGACCAATATCGACAACTCTGCCTGTTAACAGTTCCATGTAGAGAAAAAAATTGCTTCGTCCGAAAATATCATACGCCGTGAGAGCAGTGGATTACGAATACACGTTTCCATCATTTGTTCACAGAATTCTTGTCTAAGATCAAAGTCAGTCTCTGCTAACTCATGGACCAATTTTAACTTATAAGGATAAAATTATTTCTGTTCATAAATTTTCAGTACCGAAGTATGGTTCGACCTAAACAAAAATTCTAACTACCTATTTATTGTGTAATTTTGTAGCTCTTCACAACCAGTTTCAAAATTAATTTTTTAAATAAACAAATTTCACGTGAATTTTAATGCCTAAATGATGAAAATTTATGGAAAATAACCACAATGTCTTCATTTGATTCCTGTAACCTATTATCTGCCATCAAAGTAATATCTACCAATAGAAACTGGAAACACAGAAAACTTTCAAGATGTGATCTTCGGTATTACCGAAAGGTGTTGTGCAGATTATTTACATTAGATCCTCCCTCTTGAAGTGACAGCTTTATCTCCTCTTCAAGTGGTATATTGTAACATTACCAGAAAGATTCATGACCATTTAGATCTCAATTTGCCATATTTGAATAAAATGACAACCGTATAACCACTAGCACCTTGAATCAATATCAAAACTATTGAGATGATTGCCACTAAGCGTTCAGGATATGTTCTTAAACATTGCCGTACAATTAACATCGAATTTCGCCATCTTTAAATCAAATGACGGCCATACAAACATTGGAGCTTTGGAGCCCTTATAAAAAATATAAAAAATTATTGAACCTATTACAATGATACCTTTGGAATAATGATAACGAAACGTTTCAAGATCATTTACGCTTCTATCTACCATTTTATAGGGTATTAGCTGAAAGTTTTAATATGATTCACATCAGTTTCTATCATCTTGAAATGAAATCACGGGTATGAAACCACTATTGGAACAAGTTTGAGATATTTTTATAAGAGTTCTCGAAAACCACTGAATTTTGAAGATGGGTATTTGGATGATAGGATTCCGGAACACTCAAATTATTGTTCGCCATCTTAATGACAATACAATGACTATTGTAACGCCTTCAAACAGTGTGTTATAAAATGACTCCAGAGCTACTGACCAGATTACGACGAAATGTTCTGGATAAGTTATTCAAGTATTGCCGTAAGACCATTCCAATTAGTCCACATGAAACAAAATACCAACCTTAAAACAACTCTTTTAATACTACACGGCAAGTCATGAAATTTGTCGAAAACCATTGAACGGTTACAATGGAACTTTCAGAGGTGTTATCAGACGATTTTAAGACCATTAACATCCCGTATCCCTATCTTGAAAATAAATCCGCTACTTTTTCTAATTCCTGTTCGCCATGAAGACCGTCAAACTATGGCCTTTGGGTTACATGGTATACAATATTTTGAATGCGAGTAAACGTATTGTAACGAAATGTTTCTAATATGTTGTAAAGTACTATCCCATACTGGTAAAAACATTTATGTTTCCAGCCTTCATTATGGAACAAAATGGTGACCCTAAGACACACCTTCGAGGTGTACCTATCTTACAAAATATACTGATTATGTTAAAATGTTGTGAATATGTTATTAGACAGTATAGGAAGCTTCTAAGTCTATCTAGATCTCGGTTTGCCAATAGTAAACAAAATAGCGACCATCCGCTTTCTAAACAACTTCAACATGTTTTGCGAAAACCACTGCACCGAGTGAGGTAAAATTTTCCAAGTATATCTTTACACATTATCGATAGCTTTTTGGATCCAGATCTGCAACTTTCGAAGAAAATTGCGGCTATTAAATCACTACACTAATTGTTCCACTGAATCAGTTATGATAAAACGTTGAAGATACAATATATAGCCACTATTGGAATACTTGTAAATCGTTCAGATTCAATCCGTCATCTTGAAATAAAATTGCAGCCATAAAACCATTATTTCAACACCTTGTAGCTATGGCTGGAAAATTAGTCCATAACTACTCAATTTTGTACAGTCGGAAGACCCAGTTATGTTAAAATTTTGACTTTTGCT
This sequence comes from Limonius californicus, assembly GCA_014611495.1. Classification (NCBI taxonomy): domain Eukaryota; kingdom Metazoa; phylum Arthropoda; class Insecta; order Coleoptera; family Elateridae; genus Limonius; species Limonius californicus. The sequence goes on from JABXWE010007579.1 coordinate 15,085, forward strand.
TAACCTTTGTAATTCCTCTGCAGAAGGCATGTATCCCTTGAACAATGTGTCTTTACCATCCTTCCACATTTACAGGTCTGTATCTTTCTGCAACATTATATTTTAGAAATATCAACTAAACTGAAATTTAGGAAATTGGAATTTATTATCGTTAGTTCTTCAAAGCAATGTTCACATTTCCAATGGGAATTTCTAAAACTGGTTCACGTTTTATCTAAATACGTTTGAATAAAGTGGAGTCAGGCATTAACAATGCCCAGCAAGTCCCCGGGTAATAATTTTTGACTGTAATGCCGCTGCAACATACAATGAAATTGTTCTTAAATATGCTCGACGATTCTAAAAGCATTTTCATCTGCCATCTTGAAACCAAATGGCGACAGTAAACCCTCAAGCTGCAACCCGCCGACGGAAAATGTTTGCAGGAGCACATTTCATTAAAATTTGCGAATTTTAGATTTATATTAAAAAAAGAAAAATCTGTAAGGCTTGTTTAAATTACCAAAGAGCTGCTTACTACTTGAATCTAGCTACGGCCCTATTAGGTAAATTGCTTTTAATATTGTCCAAAGTTATTTTGAAAGTCAATAGTGTAGTTTTGTTAGATATGCTTACTGACTTACTTATCCATTTCCTCTTGTACCAACAGGTATCGAAGTTGAGTTTTATTGGTTGCGAACATCTGTTTTCGGTCTTCCTCTCGTCTTTTTTCTGTCGCACCCTATCTCTCTCTCTTTTTCCTCTTTTTTTCCTGTACTGGCTCCAGTTACAGGGTATCTCTGTCATTAGACATTCTATCCAGCCTCGGAATACCTGGTATTACTCATCTCATAAGCTTGTATTTTCCTTTTTAATGTTGGCTATTCTAAATGCATTTTCATCCGCCATCTTGAAACCAAATGGCGGCCGTAAACCCTCAAACTGCGACCGGCCGACGGAAATCCGTTTGAGGGAGCACATTTCATTTAATTGTACGAATTTTAGATCTATATTACAAACAAAAATCTGTAACGCTTCCTTAAATTACCAAATATCTGCTTCCTACTTGTATCAAGCTACGGCCCTATTAGGTAAATTGTTTTTAATATTGTCGAAAGTTATTTTGAAAGTCAATAGTGTACTTCTGTTGGATATGCTTACTGGCTTACTTATCCATTCCTTCTTGTACCAATAGGTGTCGAAATTGAGTTCTATTGGTCGCAAAAATCTTCCATGATGTTTTCGGTCTTCCTCTCGTCTTTTTTCTGTTGCGACCCATCTCCCAGATAACATTTAATATGCCTTCTTGCATCCTCATATGTCCCAACCAACTGAGTTGTCTTTTTCCTCATTTTTCCTGTACTGACTCCACTTACAGGGTATCTCTAATAGTGTCATTAGACATTGTATCCAGCCTCGGAATACCTGGTATTACTCATCTCACAAGCGTATTTTCTTTTTTGATTTTGGCTATTCTAAAAGCATTTTCATCCGCCATCTTGAAACCAAATGGCGGCCGTAAACCCTCAAACTGCGACCGGCCGACGGAAATCCGTTTGAGGGAGCACATTTCATTTAAATGTACGAATTTTAGATCTATATTACAAACAAAAATCTGTAAGGCTTCCTTAAATTACCAAAGATCTGTTTACTACTTGTATCAAGCTACGGCCCTATTAGGTAAATTGTTTTTAATATTGTGGAAGGTTATTTTGAAAGTAAATAGTGTAGTTCTGTTGGATATGCTTACTCACTTACTTATCCATTCTTCCGATATTCAATCGCTTCCTATTATCTTGAGTATCTTCTCTATTACATCCTTCCATGATGTTTTCGGTCTTCCTCTCGTCTTTTTCCCGTCGCATCCCATTTCCCAGATACCATTTATTATGTTGTCTTGCATTCTCATGTGCGCCAATTAGCTGAGTTGCCTTTTTTCTATTTTTCTTGTATTGGCTCCACTTGCACGATATGTCTAATAGTGTCATTAGAGATTCTATCCAGCCTCGGAAAACCTGGTATTACTAATCTCACAGTCTTGTATTTTCCTTTTTAATCTTGGCCATTCTAAAAGCATTTTCATCCGACATTTTGAAACCAAATGGCCACCGTAAACCTTCAAGCTCGGCCGACGGAAGACCGCTCGAGGGAGCATATTTCATTAAAAGAAAAAACTGTAAAGCTTGTTTAAATTACCAAAGAGCTACTACTAATACTACTAATTCCTTGTATCCTAGCCACCAGGTAAATTATTTTTAATATTGGCAGAGGTTATTTTGTAAGTCTATAGTGTAGTTCTGTTGGAGATGCTTGCTTAGTTACTTACTTACTTATTCATTCCCTCTTGTACCAATGGGTATCGAGGCTGAGTTTTACTGGTTGCAAAAATCTCTCAATTTCTTCCGGTCTTCTTGTTTTTAATATTGTGGAAGGTTATTTTGAAAGCAAATAGTGTAGTTCTGTTGGATATGCTTACTCACTTACTTATCCATTCTTCCAGTATCCAATCGCTTCCTATTTTCTTGAGTATCGTCTCGATTACATCAATCCATGATGTTTTCGGGCTTCTTCTCGTCTTTTTCCTGTCGCATCCCATCTCCCAGATAACATTTATTATACTGTCTTGCATCCTCATATGTGCCCAACCAACTGAGTTGTCTTTTTCCTATTTTTTCCTGTACTGGCTCCACTTGTAGGACATGTCTAATAGTATCATTAGAGATTCTATCCAACCTCGGAAAACCTGGTGTTACTCATCTCACAATGTTATATTTTCCTTTTTAATCTTGGCCATTCTGAAAGCATTTCATCCGACATTTTGAAACCAAATGGCCACCGTAAACCTTCAAGCTCGACCGACGGAAGACCGTTTGAGGGAGCATATTTCATTAAAATTTTGATTTATATTAAAAAAAACTGTAAAGCTTGTTTAAATTACCAAAGAACTACTACTAATACTACTAATTGCTTGTATTCTAGCCACCAGGTAAATTATTTTTAATATTGGCAGAGGTTATTTTGTAAGTCTATAGTGTAGTTCTGTTGGATATGCTTGCTTACGTACTTACTTACTTATCCATTCCCTCTTGTACCAATGGGTATCGAGGTTGAGTTTTACTGGTTGCAAAAATCTCTCAATTTCTTCCGGTCTTCTTGTTTTTAATATTGTGGAAGGTTATTTTGAAAGCAAATAGTGTAGTTCTGTTGGATATGCTTACTCACTTACTTATCCATTCTTCCGGTATCCAATCGCTTCCTATTTTCTTGAGTATCGTCTCGATTACATTGTTCCAAGATGTTTTCGGTCTTCCTCTCGTCTATTTCCTGTCGCATCCCATCTTCCAGATAACATTTATTATACTGTCTTGCATCCTCGTATGTGCCCAACCAGCTGAGTTGCCTTTTTCCTATTTTTTCCTGTATTGGCTCCACTTGCAGGGTATGTCTAATAGTATCATTAGAGATTCTATCCAACCTCGGAAAACCTGGTGTTACTCATCTCACAATGTTGTATTTTCCTTTTTAATCTTGGCCATTCTGAAAGCATTTCATCCGACATTTTGAACCAAATGGCCACCGTAAACCTTCAAGCTCGACCGACGGAAGACCGTTTGAGGGAGCATATTTAATTAAAATTTTGATTTAAGTATATTAAAAAAACTGTAAAGCTTGTTTAAATTACCAAGGAACTACTACTAATAGTACTAGGTGCTTGTATCCTAGCCACCAGGTAAATTATTTTTAATATTGGCAGAGGTTATTTTGTAAGTCTATAGTGTACTTCTGTTGGATATGCTTGCTTAGTTACTTACTTACTTATCCATTCCCTCTTGTACCAATGGATATCGAGATTGAGTTTTACTGGTTGCAAAAATCTCTCAATTTCTTCCGGTCTTCTTGTTTTTAATATTGTGGAAGATTATTTTGAAAGCAAATAGTGTAGTTCTGTTGGATATGCTTACTCACTTACTTATCCATTCTTCCGGTATCCAATCGCTTCCTATTTTCTTGAGTATCGTCTCGATTACATCGTTCCATGATGTTTTCGGTCTTCCTCTCGTCTTTTTCCTGTCGCATCCCATCTCCCAGATAACATTTATTATACTGTCTTGCATCCTCATATGTGCCCAACCAACTGAGTTGTCTTTTTCCTATTTTTTCCTGTACTGGCTCCACTTGTAGGACATGTCTAATAGTATCATTAGAGATTCTATCCAACCTCGGAAAACCTGGTGTTACTCATCTCACAATGTTATATTTTCCTTTTTAATCTTGGCCATTCTGAAAGCATTTCATCCGACATTTTGAAACCAAATGGCCACCGTAAACCTTCAAGCTCGACCGACGGAAGACCGTTTGAGGGAGCATATTTCATTAAAATTTTGATTTATATTAAAAAAAAACTGTAAAGCTTGTTTAAATTACCAAAGAACTACTACTAATACTACTAATTGCTTGTATTCTAGCCACCAGGTAAATGATTTTTAATATTGGCAGAGGTTATTTTGTAAGTCTATAGTGTAGTTCTGTTGGATATGCTTGCTTAGTTACTTACTTACGTATCCATTCCCTCTTGTACCAATGGGTATCGAGGTTGAGTTTTACTGGTTGCAAAAATCTCTCAATTTCTTCCGGTCTTCCGGTATCCAATCCCTTCCTATTTTCTTAAGTATCGTCTCGATTACATCGTTCCATGATGTTTTCGGTCTTCCTCTCGTCTTTTTCCTGTCGCATCCCATCTCCCAGATAACATTTAATATACTGTCTTGCATCCTCATATGTGCCCAACCAGCTGAGTTGCCTTTTTCCTATTTTTTCCTGTATTGGCTCCACTTGCAGGATATGTCTAATAGTGTCATTAGAGATTCTATCCAACCTCGGAAAACCTGGTGTTACTCATCTCATAGTGTTGTATTTTCCTTTTTAATCTTGACCATTCTAAGAGCATTTTCATCCGCCACCAATGGCCACCGTAAACCTTCAAGCTCGACGTACGGAAGACCGTTTGAGGGAGCACATTTCATTAAAATTTAGATTTATTTTAAAAAAGAAAGAACTGTAAGGCTTGTTTCAATTACCAAAGAAGTACTAATTGCTTGTGTCCTAGCCACCAGGTAAATTATTTCTAACATTGGAAGAGGCTATTTTGTAAGTCTATAGTGTAGTTCTATTGAATATTTAAATGTAAAATAGTAGTAGATTACTTTTATCTGATATTTTCCTCTTTGGGAAATGTACTATTAACGAATAACTCCAATAAGAATTGTCATTGTACGGTACGTTATAATATTGTCATTAGACGGGTAAATAGTTTAATGAACACAGATAACTCTTTCATCATATACGTGGAATGACAAAGAAAGATGGACACGATGTTAATAGATCATCAGTCTAATATGTTTATGTTTTATTGTAATAAGTAAATAATGGGTTATGAATAAGAACAAAACGCAATGCGCGACTGCATCTAACACGTGTTCTGGTGGTTCGGAGATGCAGGTTTATAAAATATGAACCATCAACGGCAGTTATAACCTCCAGTGACATTGGTGCACAATGTTCAATCACCGCTGGCCGGACGCAACACTTCTGCTAAACGCCCCGTCATAAAGTCATCGTAAAATACAACCACGGATTGATGTAACGCTATAATTTATTGGCGTTTTTGAGACTGGCCGTACATTGTACAATACCTACCGGTGACCCGCGTCCGCCAGACTTGACCAATTCCTCGGTTAAGTGCTCGTAAAAGGAAGAAGCAGCGCTGACACGCGCGTATAGTCGAAGTCAAAAGCCACCAGAAGGTGGACAGGAGTCCATCCATCTATCTCGGACGCGCTACCGGTATTTGTTATTACAAATTCAATTAAGAAACCCGCACATCTTCGGCGACGGACGCATTTGAAAAATCCCCTTTCGTTCGAAATGTGTTAACATTTTTACATCACAAAAAGGTTGTCGAATTTAAAGAGGGGTTTCTGCGTGTTATGACCGTGTTAAAGAGCCGAGTTATTCATCTCGCCATGAGCCGCCGCCTCCGCCGCCAACGGATCATCGCCAATCTGAATTGTTAATGCTGCCAGGGGTGTACTCGCTCGGGCCAAGATAAAACTGCCTCAATCAGATGTAATCGCCCCATAAACCACATTGTTATGAGGCCCGCATTTCACGCCGAAACTATTTATTGTTCAATCGACTCGACATTTACGTATATTTATAGGCACAAACCTTGGTCATGCTTACTTTGACAGATAAAACGGTGTAACCGACAGAACAAATTCCTGAGCGGTGCAATTACAGGCACTTGTAAATTTATATTTCTGCTAAACATCTCGACGGCGCGATTCGCTAGTTAGCTGAGACTGGTCCGCAAGAAATCGGAACGGGAATAACAAGATTGACGAATGTTATTGAAACCAGACCTGTTAAATTATACAAACTGCCGACACGGTAAGTTGACAAAACATTGTGAGGATTTATCATTTGGTGCAAAAATGCATGCCTAACAAACCGCAGTGTTCGCTAAGTTACCTCCATTTCTACGTTTCAATTAAAAATGTGCAAACATTAGCTCGTCATTTATGCCGGGAAAATTCCATAATTGATTGCGTTACTGAAATCTCATTGCACTGCCGTTACGTCTGAACGGCGCGCCGGGTCGGATTCATAACAGAAGCTACTTTATGCAATCTAAAGGCATATTTTCAGTTTTAAAAAGCAGCTAACATGTAATAATGAGAAGAGGGTAATAAGCGCAGCTCCTTGATAATCGGCGGCGGTTAAAGCAAGCGGGGGCGCAATGTGGTGACCGGCCTAATGAATACCCCTGCTCTCAAAGCCGCAAAATGATACCAAGCTTTGTGTAATTATATTGTATCTCGCAGAGGGTTCTCGCGGCTCCTGACGTACTTTATAACTCCCTTAATAATAACTTCACCTATATTGAAAGAAACGGAGACAAACCGACTTAAACACGTCTACCCTCAGAGTAAAAAACAATTAAGAAAACCAACTAAAACACTCGCTCATCCAAATGTTATAACGACTTTGCACCTCTTCTACTCATGTTAGGTATATCTATTTTTTGCACTTATATAAAAACATCGCAGAGATTAGTGCGATGTAATGTTACACGGGTTCGATCCTAGGAACGAATTGTTACACAACTGCGTTCCCTCGAAAGACAGTAGTAAACTACCTACAAGGCACTTCTACCGCAAATATCTTCTTCAACTTTATAGAGGTGGTCACTTTTATAGTCCACTTTATATATATGTATATATATATATATTTCTTCATTTAGGATCAAGTTGAAGTACCTAGTCACTTTGTCTAAGTGACGACTTTATAGAAGTTGTTAATGTATAGCCCACCTTGTATATATTATATATATGCTGTGGTTGGTTTCCAGGAATTCTACCGCGTGGCAACTTCTTGGTCCTGGGACGAACCGGGCTGGTTGTCTTGACGACGTTTCGGCAAAGTCACATTTGCCATCTTCAAGTTCTTGTCTGATAACTTTCTGGTGGTGCTTCTTGTAATACGTATCTCGTATTACAAGAACCACCAGTGGTTTCATAAATAAAAATCTAACAGGATTAAATCAGATGACCTGGCAGGCCACAATATTAGTTCACAGTGTCCGAAGAAAACGGCTGTTTCAAGAATTAAATAATGTGTCTTAAATTTACCAAAAAATTAACAAAGCCTAAGAACGTTTTGGACCTACCCCCCAATAAACTATAGAAATTTGGCCCCGTATTTTAAGAACAGGCTGAATAGGAGCAGATTTTTATAACGTGTGATTGCAGTAATTTTAGGGCTATTAGAATATTAATACAGCTATAAAAATGCCAAGTACTCCTTAAATTCAAATAGTTCATAGCTTAGATTTATACGAAAAGTATACAAGTACATCAAGAGTTCACCATCATCTCAAATTTCAAACATTTGCCACTGGAAGGAAAACTGAGCTACATCCCTGCAGTATCATATTCATAAAAATTTAATTTTAGGTATATATAAATGCATCAAGCAGGCGGAAGGGTAATAATTAAAAAGTTTTCCTTAGAAGTTATATTACAAAAGAACTGGTCTGTCTACATTGTCTGTCTACCCTGTTTGTCTACACTGTTTTCTACACTGTCTGTCTAAGCTGTTTGTCTACACTGTTTGTCTACACTGTCTGTCTACACTGTCTGTCTACACTGTCTGTCTACACTGCCTGTCTACGCTGTTGGTCTACACTGTTTTCTACCCTGTGTATCTACGCTGTTTGTCTACACTGTCTGTCTACGCTCTTTGTCTACACTGTCAGTCTATACTGTCTGTCTACACTGTCTGTTTATACTGTATTCTACACTATCTGCCTGTACTGTTTTCTACATTACCTGTCTGTCTACACTATTTTCTACACTGTCTGTCTACGCTGCTTGTTTACACCGTCTGTCTACACTATTTTCTACACTGACTGTCTACACTGTTTTTTGCACTGTCTGTCTACGCTGTTTGTCTACACTGTCTGTCTATACTGTCTGTCTACACTGTCTGTCTATACTGTTTCCTACACTGTCTGTCTACACTATTTTCTACACTGTCAGTCTACGGTGTTTATCTACACTGTCTGTCTACGCTGTTTGTCCGCACTGTCTGTCTACACTATTTTCTAGACTGACTGTCTACACTGTTTTTTGCACTGTCTGTCTATACTGATTCCTACACTGTCTATCTACGCTATTTATCTACACTGTCTGTCTACACTATTTTCTACACTGTCTGTCTACGGTGTTTATCGACACTGTCTATCTACGCTATTTGTCTACACTGTCTGTCTATACTGTTTCCTAGACTGTCTGTCTACGCTGTTTGTCCGCACTGTCTGTCTACACTATTTGTCCGCACTGTCTGTCTACACTATTTTCTACACTGACTGTCTACACTGTTTTTTGCACTGTCTGTCTATACTGTTTCCTACACTGTCTATCTACGCTATTTATCTACACTCTCTGTCTACACTATTTTCTACACTGTCTGTCTACGGTGTTTATCGACACTGTCTATCTACGCCATTTGTCTACACTGTCTGTCTATACTGTTTCCTAGACTGTCTGTCTACGCTTTTTGTCTACACTGTCTGTCTACACTATTTTCTACACTGTCTGTCTACGGTGTTTATCTACAATAACTTGCTACGATGTTTTCTACACTGTCTGTCTACGCTGTTTGTCCGCACTGTGTGCCTACACTATTTTCTACCCTGTCTATCTACGTTGTTTTTTACACTGTTTGTCTACACCATTTTCTACTCTGACTGTCTACATTGTCTTTGCACTGTCTGTCTACGCTGTTTATCTACACTGTATATCTACGCTGTTTGTCTACACTGTCTGTCTATGCTGTTTCCTACACTGTCTGTCTACGCTGTTTGTCTACACTGTCTGTCAACACTATTATCTACACTGTCTATCTATGCTGTTTGTTTACACTGTCTGTCTACACTATTTTCTACTCTGACTGTCTACACTGTCTTTGCACTGTCTGTCTACGCTATTTATCTACACTGTATATCTACGCTATTTGTCTACACTGTCTGTCTATACTGTTTCCTACACCGTTTGTCTATACTGTTTCCTACACTGTCTGTCTACGCTGTTTGTCTACACTGTCTGTCTACACTATTTTCTGCACTGTCTGTCTACGGTGTTTATCTACAATGTCTGGCTACACTGTTTTCTACGCTGTTTGTCCGCACTGTCTGTCTGCACTATTTTCTACACTGTCTGTCTACGTGGTTTGTTTACACTGTCTGTCTACACTATTTTCAACACTGACTGTCTACACTGTTTTTTGCACTGTCTGTCTACGCTGTTTATCTACACTGTCTACCTACGCTGTTTGTCTACACTGTCTGTCTATACCGTTTCCTACACTGTCTGTCTACACTGTCTGTCTACACTATTTTCTACACTGTCTGTCTACGGTGTTTATCTACAATGTCTGGCTACATTGTTTTCTACTCTGTCTGTGTACGCTATTTGTCTACACTTTCTGCGTATGGTATCTGCCTACACTGTCTACCTACACGGTCTGTCTACGCTGTCTGTCTACACTGTCTAACAGAGAAACTACATTACCTTTCCGTTGTGGCGTTTGTTTTACTATAGGCTATGACTAAGGCAATAGAATAATACATCCAGAAAAAGGCATAGTCGCCATAAAAAAAGAAAAATCTCGGAACTTGTAAGGGATATAACACAATTTAAACGTTTTTTTTTGCATATTCTCATCAGCTATGGCGTTTTTCAAAATTGCACCGTCTTCAAAAAATTGTTATTTATTAAGGAAATGTTATTATATTTATGATATTAAAAGTGTTAGATTTAAATTGTATTGTCGAAAAATAGGAAAAGCCGATAATTTTCTCTTTTTTAAATTTCACTGGCCCATAGACTAAATATTTAGCACATTCTACTTCTTTTAAGATATCAGGAAATTGTGAAACATCCTCATAAAACTTAACTGAACACGAGAAACAAGGAAAAATACAAAATATTAAACCTGAAACTGCAAAACTTATAGACACAAAAATATTATTAGGTATTAAACGCAATTATTTTGGATAGACTTGACCATTATAATACAAGCAAAAAAATGGAAGCCTAAGCTAGCGTTTTTCGGGAGCAAATTTGAAAAAGAAAATGCGGAAAAGCAAAGTAAAACTGAAATAAAGTATGTATATGAAATTTCATATATTATTAACTTATTATCTGCTAAAAATGCAAGCTATGAAAAATCTGTTTTTGGCTAAAATACTTTATTTAAAATTTATTTTGAATTGACTCGCTGTTATAGTATAATTATATTTTGTACATAATAAACGCTAATTCTAGAAGTACACTGTTAAAACTTTCATGGCTTGCTATGAAGGTATGAACCCACAAAAAGTGCAAAAACATGTTGCTTATTTGAATTATAGATGTTTTCAGATTAAGTTAATTCTGAAAAATATTTTCCGTGTCACAGAATCTAGAAACGTCGAACATTTAAACTTTTGTTCGTTGTTTCCGAAAAGAGCGACCGTTCTAAGAAGGAAATACAATACCGTAAACTTTGCTAACCAAAATATTTACTTTGCAGAAGCCCGTTACATCTGGTATCTCGTCTAAGTGAGGACTATATTGCATTTATTTTGAAACTATATTATAAACTACAGTTAATTGTTTTTTCATTTACTATTTGTATTAATTAATAATTAAATATAAACCTCTATTATTCTTCAAGTTTACCTATCAATATTTTACAGTAAACAAGAAAATCTATTGTCACGGTATTTTCAAATATACTACCACTGTTCTGTTTGTTTTTTTAAACTTTTAACAATAAAAACAAGGAATTGGCAGTTGTATTAATCCTAGTAAAACACAAAGCACAATTTACATTTAATGGGTTAATATTTTAGTTAATCATTTTTTAAATTTGATTAATAACCTTACAGGTTAGAATAATGAGCTACATACTGTGAAGAATTATTTCAAGCAAACAGTACACACTGAAAACGAGTAAAGTTACAGTTTTACTGAAAATTTTATGGAAAACTAGCAAAAAATCCCTAGATTCTGTTATCTACATAGCAAACAATTTTGTTGCCCTAGTTGTTTTAATCTGCAAAACTTTTCCAATTATGCCTTGTTGAAAAATTTGTTCGAAAACAACAAATTACTTTATGAAATATCAAATAATACTATTTTATACTTAGTAACATTTATCTTGTTAACCACAATTTCTAAAATGTGTTTAGATAAACAGAAAAACTGTAAATGATACTTAACGCACAGGTTGATAGAATTCAAACTAATACTTTTGCAACTATAAATAATATAATTTCTATTCTACTACGCCCCACTTGTACTATTTTTTATTTTCGTAATATTCTTTTTCTGTTTAACGCTGCCATTTTTCGAATAAAAATGTAACTTTCTTAAGTTTTACCGAATTCAAGTGATTGTACCCCCTACCGACTGCGCCAAAATTGTATAATTTATCACGAAGCTGTTTATTATCATTTTTAAATATGTATTAATACTTTTTGATCACTGCCAACTTAAATAAGTGAGCTTGATATCTTTAAAATATATTTGAACCGCATGGTACAAATTGAAACCTAGTAAAATTACAGATTCACTGATAATATATTCACTGAGAATATAATGTAAAACTAGCAAAATATCTCTAGATTGTGTTATCTACACAGCAAACAATTTTGTTGGCCTAGTTGTTCTTATCTGTAAAACTACGAATATTTTTCCCTTCCCAAGAAGGCATTTCTTGAGAAATTTGTTTGAGAACAACAAATTACTTTGTAAAATAACATGTAATAATATTTTATACTTAGTATCATTTACCTTGTTAACCACAATTTCTAAAATGTTGTGTTTAAATAAACAGTAAAATTGTAGTAAAAAGGATAGTTAACACACAGATAGATAGAATTCAAACTAATACTTTTACAGCTATAAATAATATAATCTCTATTCTACTATGCCCCACTCGTACTATTTTTTATTTTCGTAATATTCTTCTCTTGTTTAACGGTACCATTTTTTTTTTATAAAAATGTAACTTTCTTAAGTTTTGCCGAATTCAAGTAATTGTACCCCCTACCAACTGCGCCACAATTGTATAATTGATAACGAAGCTGTTTATTATCATTTTTAAATATTTATTAATACTTTTTCATCACTGACTACTTAAATAAGTGAGCTTCATATCTTTAAAATATATTTGAACCGCACGGTACAAATTGAAACCCAGTAAAATTACAGATTCACTGAAAACTTAAGGGAAAACTAGCAAATAATCTCTAGATTGTGTTATCTACACAGCAATAATTTTGTTGCCCTAGTTGTTCTAATTTGCAAAACTGAATATTTTCCCGTTATGCCTTCTTGAGAAATTTGTTTGAGACCAACAAATTACTTTGTAAAATAACATGTAATAATATTTTATACTTAGTAACATTTACCTTGTTAACCACGATTTCTAAAATGTTGTATTTAAATAAACAGTAAAATTGTAAAGGATAGTTAACACATAGATAAATAGAATTCAAAATAATACTTTTACAGCTATAAATAATATAATTTCCGTTCTACTACGCCCCACATGTACTATTTTTATTTTCGTAATATTCTTTTCCTGTATAACGCTTCCATTTTTTTTTTATAAAAATATAACTTCGTTAAGCCTCGCCGAATTATACCCCTACCGACTGCGCCAAAATTATATAATTTCTCACAACGTTGTTTATTATGATTTTTTAATATTTATTAATACTTTTCATCACTGACAACTGAAAATAGTGAGCTTCATATACTTATAATATATTTGAACCACACGGTACAAAATGAAAACCAGTAAAATTACAGATTCGCTGAAAATTTAATTGAAAACTAGCAAAAAATCTCTAGATTGTGTTATATACACAGCAAACAATTTTGTTGCCCTAGTTGTTCTAATCTGCAAAACTGAATATTTTCCCGTTATGCCTTCTTGAGAAATTTGTTTGAGACCAACAAATTACTTTGTAAAATAACATGTAATAATATTTTATACTTAGTAGCATTTACCTTGTTAACCACGATTTCTAAAATGTTGTATTTAAATAAACAGTAAAATTGTAAAGGATAGTTAAAAAAAAGATAAATAGAATTCAAAATACTACTTTTACAGCTATAAATAATATAATTTCCGTTCTACTACGCCCCACATGTACTATTTTTATTTTCGTAATATTCTTTTCCTGTATAACGCTTCCATTTTTTTTTTTATAAAAATATAACTTCTTTAAGCCTTGCCGAATTATACCCCTACCGACTGCGCCAAAATTATATAATTTCTCACAACGTTGTTTATTATGATTTTTTAATATTTATTAATACTTTTCATCACTGACAACTGAAAATAGTGAGCTTCATATACTTATAATATATTTGAACCACACGGTACAAAATGAAAACCAGTAAAATTACAGATTCGCTGAAAATTTAATTGAAAACTAGCAAAAAATCTCTAGATTGTGTTATATACACAGCAAACAATTTTGTTGCCCTAGTTGTTCTAATCTGCAAAACTGAATATTTTCCCGTTATGCCTTCTTGAGAAATTTGTTTGAGACCAACAAATTACTTTTTAAAATAACATGTAATAATATTTTATACTTAGTAACATTTACCTTGTTAACCACGATTTCTAAAATATTGTATTTAAATAAGCAGTACAATTGTAACACACAGATAAATAGAATTCAAACTAATACTTTTACAGCTATAAATAATATAATATCCATTCTACTGCGCCCACATGTACTATCTTTATTTTCGTAATATTCTTTTCCTGTTTAACGCTTCCATTTTTTTTTATAAAAATATAACTTCTTTAAGCTTTGCCGAATTCAACTAATTATACCCCTACCGACTGCGCCAAAATTGTATAATTTACCACGAAGCTGTTTATTATCATTTTTAAATATTTATTAATACTTTTTCATCACTGACAACTTAGAATAGTGAACTTCATACCCTTAAAATATATTTGAACCACACGCTACAAATTGAAAACCAGTAAAATTACAGATTTACTGAAAATTTGAGGAAAAACTAGCAAAAACTGTTATTCACACAATAAACTATTCTGTTAGTCTACTTGTTCTAATTTGCAAAATTATGAATTATTATATCTATATAAATAAAATGTATCGTGTATTAACAGAAAATGTGTTTGTTACGAGAATGAGTTTTTGTTTGGGGATTTTTAGCAAGTCGAGGTATACCTGAGGCTGAAATTTTATCCGACGGCGTTTTCGCTGCGGAATTTTCATCATCTTTTAGGGCACTCCATTTGAGTAACTGGCTGGAATATGTTGTATTAACAACATGAAAAACCATGTGGAACATTTTTCATTCGAGTGTACAGGCAAAGCACCTCAAAGCAGACAAATCTGATATTGCATACAAGCAACACACAATACGAAGTATTTTTATGGTTTAACGGCCTGCCTCTCCAGGATATATTACTTTCATTTCGAATCAATTGCAATCCATCTGGGGCTGCGCGGAGGGCCCGAACGGAGAAATCATTCTCACCCACAATTAATGACAATCGAAATTAAAAACGTAAAGACCGAGCGATTGCTTGTTATTGGCTGTGATTATTCCGCTTCGCGAAAATCGCAATTACGCGCTTCTTAATACCTCGTTGCGTTTGCTATAAATTACTCACAAATAAATAATGCAGTTCCATGAATTGTTGTTTTTAATGAAATTGTCATGTTGAGTCGTAAAAACTAATAACATACAGCGACATAGCGACATTATTGGATGCTACTGGTGTTTAGCCGTTTTGCGGTACGAAAAGCCGCAACAACAAATCATATGTAAGCTTTTGCTAACAGATTTTAACTGTCCATGTAATGCTAACGTAATGCGTTGGTATTATGAGGGAAATTGGGCCCCGGTTGGGATTTTAACGAGTGTAGTGGTTTGTGTGTTTCGTGGTTAAACATAGTTTTTATCTAGAACAACACATTTATTAACCACTTATACTTTTACTCGACACTGTATACAGTTTCATTTAGCACAGCCACCTTCGCCTTTAAGCAAGCTAAAAAATGTAAACTTGCTTTCTGGAAAATTCACATTATAAGGTAAACCGGATATAGTACGCCCTAAACGTAAACGAAATTTACACACTAAAGGAAATTATATATATATATACATATATCTCGATTCATCAAAAAAATTTAATTCTCTTCAAATTTAAGATTTTTCAACTTTTTTTGCAATATCAAATATTTTCCAACTAATTATTAAATTATTTGACTGTAATTTCTCCACAACTCAATCTTTATTGAATTACTCAAAACGTTCAGTAGCAAATCTTCTAAATTTCAAATATTTTCCTATGTAATTGGTAAATTATATGAATTTTCCTTCTCTACAACTCAGAACTATAAATTAGGTTTTACTCCTCAAAAATTGCGCCAACAAATTCATTCCAAGTTGAAATATTTTCTATCATGAGCCGTTTACCAAGATTAATTAATAAACTATTTAAATTAAAATTTTCTGCAACTCAATCATTAACAAATTAGATTGTTTCCCTCAGAAATCGCAGTGGAGTAATTATTAAATTATATGAATTTTTGTTATCTACAACTCAAAACTGTATAAATTAGGTTTTATGCCTCAAAAATTGCGCCAAGAAATTCGTTCCAAGTTGAAATATTTTCTAGTATGTGCCGTTTACCAAGATTAATTATTAAATATTTAAATTTAAGATTGCTCCTTCTCCTCCAAACTAGCAGTAGCAAATTTTAAATTTCAAATATATTTCAAGTAATTATTAAATTATATGAATTTTCGTTTTCTACAACTGAAAACTGTATGAATTAGGTTTTACTCCTCAAAAATTGCGCCAACAAATTCATTCTAAGTTGAAATATTTTCTAACATAAGCCGTTTACCAAGATTAATTAATAAACTATTTAAATTTAAGTTTTCTGCAACTCAATCATTAACGAATTAGACTTTTCCCCTCAGAAATTGCAGTGGCGTAATTATTAAATTATATAAATTTTTGTTATCTACAACTCAAAGCTGTATAAATTAGGTTATACTCCTCAAAAATTGCGCCAACAAATTCATTCTAAGTTGAAATATTTTCTAACATGAGCCGTTTACCAAGATTAATTAATAAACTATTTAAATTTAAGTTTTCTGCAACTCAATCATTAACGAATTAGATTTTTCCCCTCAGAAATTGCAGTGGCGTAATTATTAAATTATATAAATTTTTGTTATCTACAACTCAAAGCTGTATA
>JABXWE010007580.1:0-18988 GCA_014611495.1 Limonius californicus
GATGTTTTGAGGTTATCTAAATAATTGTTATTTGACAGTTGATTACTTGTCTCTCCTGTAAGTAATTAGTTCCAAAATCGCATTATGTACTAAAAATTATTTCTTGTAGGTAGAATTTGCGCGTTACAAAATGGTGTTTTCGTTAGAACAAAAAATTTTCATAGTTGAAAGTTATTTCCGCAATGCAACAAAAGTAGACGGAGTTTGGACTTATTCAGTAGAGAACTGCACTGCAGAATTCCGTGATGAATTTCCAAATGTGGTTTTTGTGCATCAGCAGTTTGCAGAAACCTTGAAAAGATGTGTAGCCCGGTTCCGTGAGAGTGGCTGTGTTGTATCGAAAGGGGGTGGGCGACCAAAAAAGCGTACAGATGATTTGGAAGAATTAAGACTACGAATTAATGAGAAGTTTGAAGAAATAAATAATATGCCTCAGTTTCTAATAAATGCAGTTAATGGAGTCACAAATAGGGTTTTAAAATGTATTGAATCTGATGGTGGACATTTTAATCATTTAATCAATTAAATTGTAAACTAAATTTTTAGTTTATAGCTGTAATTCACTTTGCTGTTCATGAATTAATTTTTAAGTGTAAATTAAAGTTCCTCGTTTATAACCTCAATTTATTTTGACGTTTATTTAGGTTTATGTTTAAGTAAAGACATACTGTGTCTCTTGTTTTGTTAACTGATGGCCTACTCCAAACGTACTAGTTTTTGAACACCCGTTACGTTGTTAATATTCATTGAACTACAAGGAAAGCACGCGAATATAGTTGTACATATGGCAAATTGTCCTGGATACTTTTATTGTTAATACAGCTTATAAATTTGCCATACGTAATGTATATTGACCATCATGTTAACACCAGTGGCGGATGGAACCGGTCAACTCAGCCACGCCAACTCGGCGATGGTGATTTCGGCAACTTTTAATAATTTAGTGTAAACAATTATCATGATTGTATATACTAAACGCAAACCTAGAAACGTTAAGTACATAGTGAAATGATATTACATATACCTGTTTTACGGAAGCGAAGATGCTATAGCTGACCTCAGAATTTTAAATGTGGTTGTAAATACAATACAATCGGAAGAGAAGTTATAGAATATCTTCATCCCAGAACTATTAAAGCAACTTTCTACGCAATGTAAAAATTGTCAAACTCATTTAATACTGTATTTCTGGTAAAGTAAGTGCCAAAACTCTGGAAATGTGCAAACATGATAATGGACGTTTTGGTGCTGCCGGTTTGGGCGTTCGGACGCAAACGTATATAAATGCGATGCATTTGTTTGAGTTTCCAGTAATATTTTTATATTTGAGTGATTTCAAGTTTTTGGATTGATTGATTGATTTGTAAGAGAGAGATCGAGGACGCAGTTTTCCAAGTATCTCTAAGCACTGCAGCCATCATTGACTTATTGTACACCCTGACTAAGAATTTTGCCTATCTGGGTTAGTTCCAACTTCAGTAGTGATTTTTAAGTGTCACGGGACCTAGGGCTTTACTTCTTATCCGACAGAGGGTGCATTTTTAGTTTTTTCCCCGCTAGAAAAATCTCGCCGACCTCAGCCAGGTCGATCCCGCGTCCCTCGGATCTAAAGGCAAATGCGCTAATCACTAGACCACCTAGGCCGGCAAGTTTTTGGAACTTGAATTTATTTTAAACAGCTATTTGCATATAATCTTCCCTCGTCTTCTTCTTCTGGGTGCCGTTTCCGGTAGCGGATGTTGGCTATCATCATCGCTACGGATACTTTGCTTCCCTTAAGTTGTGAAAAATCGTTTTTTGTCATATCTCCTTTCCATCGGAACATTTACTTTATATCTATTCATTGGCTTTTCAGTAGTTGTTCTATTTTCCTTCGGTACTTCAGCGTTTGCTCCAATGAGCCCACATACCACTGCAAATCTAAAATCTTTTACATTGACGTTCTTAACATCAGGCACTCGATTTGAATAAATTATAAAAGCGTTTACAATAGTCAAATCTATGAAGTGCCAAAACAACCGAAGCCACCATTTGCGAGATTTTCTATTTATTTTATACAGAGAAACGTGTATGTCTGATTTATCAACGTACCCCATGTGCTGGTTTTAATCTTTGACTAACTGTAAACACGGAATGTCATCTATATTAGCATCTTTTTTCTTTCTTTGCATTACTTGCGTTTCAGTTGGATCATGAAAATTACTGAGAAATAAAACCGATCTATTATCCATCCACTGTAGGTACAAAAGTCCGTCAGTACTCATTCGCCAGTCATGGTCTCCTGTATTCATTTGCTTATCTGGCAAAAGATCTTTTGGTTCATTCTTGCGTTTTTTTGGAATAGTTCCACAAGAATAAATCTGATCGCTTAAAAGATCTTGTTGTAGTTGTACCCCATCGAAACAATTATCTATATAAACCTTATGGTGTTTGTCCACTAGTACTCTAGTCAAATCTTTCACAACTCTAGCTCCTAAATAAAATTGTTCTCAACTTTATCGGTTTTCCCTGTGTAAACTTGAAATTGTGAAATAAAACCAGACTGATCCCCACGTATCCACATTTTGTAACCTCTTTTTATTGGTTTTTTTCGCATGTAGTGTTTGAAACTTATTTTCCCCTTAAATTTCACCATAGATTCATCTACACTTTGATGTTCTCCAGGCTTATAGCAATCCAAAAACTGTTATGATAATGTATCAATCAGTTGTCTAATTTTATAAAGCTGTCGAAGCCATCCTCATCTTTATTTGGTTGTAACAAGTTATTATTTAGGTGAAGCTTTCCCAACAGCCAACTAAAACGATTGCGAGACATTACAGAAGATATAAATGGGTCCTTTATCTCAAATTTCGACGACCAGTAGTCCTTATAACTTGGCTTTTTGGTTAGACCCATCATAATATTGATACCCAAAAAGCATTTCAGCTCTTCTACAGTGATAGGAATAAAGCGGTCACCATGTTGTTGGGTGGCATATAAATTTGTTTCAGAGACAATATTTTGCAATAACTGCTCCATAACAAGATAACAAAATGTATCTGTGAGAGATTCAATATCATCTGGAACAACAGGGCCGCAATTCTCCGTAAATGGTAGTGGTTGAGTAGTATAGCGTGGATTTTTTGTCCAAACAATACTTTGATTTCTAAAACATGATAGAGGAAGGTCATCCTCACTTTCCCAGTCTTGAGCGGGTTCGGGTATTACCTAAATAAAAAATAATTCGTATTTTCTAGGGAAAAAATCATGCTACTCAACGTACTTGTTCTTCAGCATTGTTATCGCCTAAAATTGAGTTCATATCTGCATTGTCCTCATCATCGAAGTCTAGTTCATCCTCTGAAGGTGCGTCTGACTTAACCGATCCTGTATCAGATGGAATCTCGTCTAACAAGGCATACGCATCATTTGATGTCAGTTTTTCAAGACCAAATACATTTTACTTACCTAAAATGTTTCAATAGTAAATCGTATATACGACCTTGTGGGTCCATATGGAACCACAATTTTTAAACAACAATACAATGTTTACAAATATTAATTTTGGAACTATTTATGTTTCTATAATAAACAACTAATATTTATTAATAAATTATTACAATAAACTTACCAGCCATTGCAAAAGTTTAGACGCTAACACTATTAGAAAATACAAATGCGCTAAGAGGTTATGTCAGATGCAAAACTAGAAACAAAATAATCTGGCGTATGCAGCTAAACTAAAACTGCCCCGCGCTTTAGCTTTTCACTAACAGAGGGGGACACGTGCACCATATTTAAAGAGTGTGGTCCCAACCAGCGCTGACTGGGCCGAAATAGAAATTTATTAAAATGTGGTTCCACAGTGGAACCACAACCCCTCAAAGGGTTAAACGATGGAATTTTTTTATATTTCTATATAGTTACAAACTAAATTTTGGCAAAAAATTTAATACATTATGAGAAAAGGTGAAGTAAGATTTAATAAATTTTTAGCCTGAACACATGTGTTTTTAATGATAGTTCTATAACAGGGGTCTGCAACCTTTTCGTGGCATCGGGCTACTCGAGTAACCAATAATGCGGTCAGTTGGGGCCGGACGTCATGCGGCACCTCTACGAAAAGTATTTTTTCTAAGGTTAGCTATGAAACCAATGAGACTATCTTAACTCTTAAATCGGGAGGTAGTATATTTTTCTATTCACGAAATCTATCCGCTCCTGCGGGAAGGGCATTGGAACTAGGGAGGCGAAACTCCAGGTATGTATTCCCCGTTCGGTGTGCCAGCTGGCGTGCTGGTAGTCACTACCTTCCTGGTGACTACCTGCGAGCTGTTGGGGTTACTGTAGGTTCTAGTATCCTACGCCACAGATTCGCTATTATACAATCAGTTTTGGGGTTAGTGTAACCAATTGAAATTTCACAATTGGTTTTCGAAGCAAAATCCTGCAAAATTTTCAATTGTTTGCTTAGTAAGTTCCTTCCTAGTTACTTATAATTTTATGTTATGTTACCTAATTCATATTGTTTTGTTCAAAATAAAAAGTAATGTAGACTGGGATAATAAGCCTGTAAACCATAAATCGGGTAAAGGTAAATTATGAATCGTTTGGCTGACAATGACAGCTTTTGCGGGCAGGAAGATAATTGTTCTGATCATCCCTAAAAATTGATATATTGCACTGGCAAAATTGGCCGCCGCGATGGGACTATAAGGTTATTTATGAAAGATTACGCGGCCCGCACTAAAAAGAGTTTTTTGGCGAAACTACGAGGACTGCACGAAAGATCGTAGAAGACCGCATGCGATCCAGCGGCCTAATGTTGCCGACACTTTATCTATAAACAAATTGTAGTCACTCTCGGTGAAAGGGAAACTACCAAACAAATACACTAGACATAATATAAAATAAAATACAGTCACCATACTCGTAATTATATTTAACATTAATAATAAAAAATATGCACGAAGATATTTTGAGGTAAGCAAATAGTAATTTTCTGATTAAATAATATAAATACAACGATAGGGTTGCAAAAAAAATATTTAAGAGTGCTTATTTTTGGCCATTTGGTAAAGATATTTTTCTTAAATCAATAGTTTTGTCTATTGGATTTGTTCATACAATTGGGTCATTCCGCAATTTTATTAATAATGCATAACTTTTTATACAATAAACCACTTTATTATATGTTTGCGTGCAAACGTCCCTGTGCTCAAGAGTCCGTGCGCCCAAGTGTCCCTGCATCTAAATGACTGCACCCAATGTGCATGCTCTCAAACGAGTTTGCCCCGAAGCGGCAGAGCCAAATCGAGTGCCAAACCGGCCGCGCCTAAACTTCCTAAACCGCAATTTCTTTGCTCCCAGTAACAACAAAACTTTTTGGAAAGCTAATATTGAAGACACTATAACCAATTGTAGAAGAAAGTGGTCTTATACTGGTACATTAATTTGAATTCCGGAATAAGCAGTCCACGCTGTACAAAGAAGAATAACCAACTTAATAGAAAAAGCATTTGCTGAAGAAAAGTATCTGCTACGGTGTTCCTTGACGTTGCACAGGCTTTTTATATAGTTTGGCATGATGGATCATTCGGTCGTTAAATTGGAACAATCTCTGCCAGTCTAATTAAGTCAACTTATAAAACCGTACCTCTTTAAGAGATACTTCCGAGCCAAATAACGTATATTGAGGCATAAAACCGATTCCAGTAAATGTACCCCAAGACCTATTTCGGCCAATACTTTACTCGTTGTATACCAGTAACCTCTCAAAATCAGATGCGACAGTTGCAAGTTTTGCTGATGACACGGCAAGGCTATTCCAGACAGTACAGAATCGACAACTCACAAATTACAAAAAGCCAAGTCATATGTGAACTTTAAGAACAAAAAAATTCAGTACTTTTCTGTGACAATCAATGAACAAATTATATGTCGTGTTAACAAAACAAACTACCTGGGTATGACATTAGACGCAAAGTTCCAAGAAAAGGAGCACGTTGAACAGGAACGGAAAGTTAACTAGGATTAAAATATAAGGAAATGTATTGGCTAATTGGAAGAAATTCGACTCTACTGTATGAAATTAATATAACATAATTTTAGATTTTGTTTTAGAAAAATATTCCAATAAACATCTCTCTCTCTCTTCCTCTCTCTCTTCCTCTCTCTTTTTTTCTCTTAGATTTTTAGTCATTGCATCGGTTCGATGCAGCCTTTCAGTCTTTGCAGTTTTGAATCTTTCTTTTCAATTCCGTATAATTGGTGCTCTCTACGTCGCATCATTATTTGATTCGTCTATTGTAGTCGCCTCTATGTATTTCCAGCTGTTATCTTCCCTTCAATAACAGTTTTCTAGAAGCATTCTTCTCTTAATATGAGGGTAGGCTGAAAACGAATGCGCACATGCTTGTAGAGCGCGAACAAAATCAAATAGCAAGATCGGGCAAAAAGTACATTAAAGTACATTTCTTAAGTTTCAAAATCATATATTTATTTTCCAACATAGTCACCGTTAAGGCTAACTCATTTCTCCCAACGTGTAACAAGTTTGTTTGACTTTTCTTGAATCCAGGACTTGACAGTTGCCTTCACCTCATCGTCCGAGGTGTGATGATTATCCTTGAGGTCTCTCTTGAGTAGAGGAAAAAAATAAAAATCGCAACGAGCAAGTTCGGGGGAATAAGGAGGGTGTGGAATCGGTTCAAACTTCAGGTTTTGCAGAGCCTCTCCAGTTGCGCGCGTGGTGTGTGGACGAACGTTGTCATGTTGCAAGATTATTGCTGCCAGGCTGCCTCTAGCATGACAAACTCGACGTCGGAGGTGTTTTAGAGTCTGTATATACTGAGAAGAATTTATCATTGACCCTTCTTCCAGAAAATCGGTCACATAAACTCGGTGAGCATCCCAAAACACAGTCAAAAGAAGTTTTTTTGGGGATGGTTGTGTTTTGAACTTTTTCGGCTGAGGAGAAGATGGATGTCGATATTCAGCGGTCTGTCTTTTCTCTTCCGGGTCGTAATGATGGACCCATGACTCGTCCTCCGTCACAATATTCAAAAGAAAGTCGTCTCCTTCGTCACGGTAGAGCTGCAAAAGTTACTCGCAGCATTCTCGTCTGTGAGACGGCGTTGTACCCATCGTGCACAGATTTTACGGTATCCCAATTGTTCAATAATGAAGCCGACACGTTCCTTGGATATTCCAATATGGTTTGTGATACGCTTTTGAGTGAGTCGCCGCTCATTTTGAATCAAATTGTCTACGAGTTTGCCTATGCAATTATTCAGTTTTGAATAAGTAAATATGAAAAGAAAATCTAATACAAGTATATACTACAAGTTACAGAATTTGTTTATTTTGTTTCTCTACTTCGAAAGGATACGCTCAAAAATTTCGATGTTTTCGCGGTTGCATAGAAAAATTTGAGTAAATACGGATATGTTTTCAAGCCCTAAAATAACCAAATACCAATAAAGACAAAGACAATATTTTACAATTAATAAATGATTAGTCCATTAATAGCGAGTTTTCAATTGTAATTGTTATAAAATAACAAATTTGGTTAAGAAGTAAACTATTATGGTGGAAGTAAGAAATTAGTTTGTAGTATATTTGCTTATCGCAAGTGTAACGCCAGTACTAAAAAAAAAACGCTTTAAATCCACGGAAATCTAATTTCTCTGAAACCTTTAAGACAGGGGCTTCTAAAAATGGAAGGACGCTTTTTAATTGGCTTTTGGTTCAAATAAACGAGGAATAAATTTTAAGTAAATTGTTATAGACGGTGTATGTATATTTACGAACTGTGGATATCTAAATGATGTAAAATCTGAGGCCTTATGAAAAAGTGAAGTCAAAACTTGCAACTTAAGTAGCAAGACGCAGGAAACTAAACGCAATAGTAAAATTGAATTTTGGAAATACCAATGTAGATTGTCGAAAATTATACTATAGAGCGTCTCAAAGTGAGGGTATAGTGTACGTTCTTATGGACACCAGTGTTGCAAAACTTCTACTTAAAATTGCTTTGAAGATACTCAGCACCTTTCTATCGTAATGTAATCCGCCTCTTGTTATACAAACGGTGACAACTACTGTTTAAGAGTTTTGTAGGACATCCTGTGCCAACGGTTCTCAAACTACTAAATAAATATCCACATATAAACAGTAAACACAAGAAAATTAATAGGTTCTGCGCATTATTTTTTATTACATTATATATTTTTAATAATAATAATAATAATAATTTAACTAATACAGAAACAAATCGTCGCCTTAATGGAGTTAAATTAATCGTCGTATGCGAATATACTACGGAATATATTAACACAGTGAAGAACGAACTATATTGAATGTTTAAAGGCAAACCAGTATGATTTTGGACTCGTAGATAACCCTTTTGAAAATGAGATGGTTATATTAGAAATCGATAAAACTAAATATTTTTAATTAAAACATTCTTAATATGGCACTTTTTTCAGGGAATATAACGTATCTTTCCAAAAATTGCAATTTTACAGCGTCGTAATTGCGATATCTTTTGAGAACGCCTGGATCTATTTCATTTAAGCAGAATTGCACTGCCGTTCGGGTGCTTACATTTGGCAACGTAACGTTTGCATAGCCCATAAGGCCTATACTATACTTTAACCGTGAGACGCTCTATAGAGCTCCTAGATTTTCCCTTACTGATATTATTCGTGGTCACTACTTCTGGGAACTTCCACACCCCAATGTTAGCCATAATTGTAAAGCCCATGATCCACTGTGGAACATTAACCGAATTCTTTGCATCTTCGTTAAGTTGGGTGCTAATGGGACATTTCAATTAAAAGGCTACATATGAATCTTTTAGAAAATTTTTTGAATTCTCATAAAATGTTGAGACAAAAATATTTTAGTCAAATTTATGTAGTTTTACAGGCTAAATGAACATTTCCGTCAGGCCCTAACAAAGTCGCTGGAAAAGGCCGTTCGGCTAGTATAGGGAGAAGGGAGGATTCGTGGAAGGTGATTACCGGAAGAAAGTATTTATTGATACTATGCACGGGCTATGTCAATATAAGTAGGCGCCACCCTTTTAAGTCGCAGGTGTTCGTAAGTCATAGGTCTTCATGAAAGAGCTAAGGACCGATAGTTTACGGGAGTCCAACCTACCTTGTTGCGCTTCCTCCATGCCTCAATCTTCTTCTTCTTCGAGTGCTTTATCTCTTACGAGACGTAGCGATCTTCTCTTCTCCCCTATGCCTATGTTGCGCGTTTAAACTGCCATAGACATAGAGGATCTATAACTCCGAATCACGGAGTGTAGACACTTCTACTCGAGAGAAGATGTTTTACGCAGAATACCTCGTTGGTTTGCCGTTGTCTTGCGAGAGAGAACAACCGTTGAAAATCTGACGTTCCTGCACTGGGAATCGCATCCAGGACCTCCAGCGTAGAAATCTGCCGCGCTAGCCTCTAGTCCACGGCCGCCTCTATACTCAATACCTCAATACTGCTGATAAAATAAACACAAAAAGGAAATTACGCAGAACAACAAGTCATACATTGTCAAATAATTGTTATAAATATATTGAATAAAATAAGAAAATATTGGCATATTTACAAGACGGCAACGTTCAAATTACAACCAGAGTTGGTCCCACTATAAATTAAATGTACATATAGTAAAGGTCTTCAGACGTCCGAAACTACTTCTGAAACCGCCACTGGCTAGGACAATTAAGGTAAAAATTGCGTAATCGGTATCAGTTGGGTTCACAACACAAATACAAATTAATTACTAAATATATCAGACAAATGGCAATGGAGGGTTACTTTATTTCTTGATAGTACTTTGTAAACTAATAGTAACTGCTTACAATCCTGAAGTCAGCGCCGACGTCATGTATGCCAGAAGAAAGGTTGACTTACGATTGGCCGACGACCCCAAAGAATAGGAAGACGAGGAAAAGAGGCTAGTAGGTTGGCGTCACTGGATGGTAGCGTCAAGTTATAGACTATTTTGCCAAATGATGCAATCTCGTACCGGGTTGTATAATCTGAATATGTATAATATTCGCAAGAGATCAACACTATCGGAGCATCGGACACGTTGTAACGGCGAGAGAATATTCTATTATGGGGTTACTCAATGAGTGAAAATACGCAAGCTACAAACAAAATGTAGGTATGTATCCCACTCAATATCCACCCTCCATTGATAAACAAGAAACAAGTAATAAAATGGATTAGATCGGTACTTCAAACTTCAAACTGTCGTGGATTCCAGGCACAGGTCATTAGCTGTCCAGAATTATCAGTGATCTGTGTGCACTACTCGGAATTTCATAATCTTGTTTTGACCACTTGACGAAAATTTACAAACGAGTAATGCAAAAGGCCAAAATATACAAGTTTATGCAACTTTTGCAAAAAGAATGCAGCGAATGCCCAAATATATTATATGTGCAATCACTAATTAGCGTTAATTAATTCTTATCAGTGTAATTCGTCCACATAATTGATTATAGTCAAAGATATGCAAAAATTAAAATATATACGCTTTGCATATAATCCGCTCTTTAGTCATTACTATTTTCGTAAAATTTGACATTTGTTATTCTGAAACAGTGGCAGCTTTGAAAGTGAGCGAGTAGTTTGTTCGCAATGAGTGTTTACAAAAAGGAATTTTGTGAAAAAATGGAAATTTCCAGTGAAGGTTTTCGTTGGATGATTTTTACGATTTTAGTATAGGCCTAATTCAACAACAATGCATAGAATCGCTTCGTTCAACTTTTGGTAATGAATCACCATCAGAAAAGACTGTTTACAATTGGTTTGCAGAATTTTGTCGTGGTCATGCGTCCGTCAGTGATGAATTTCGTGAAGGTCGACCAAAATCGCAACATGATTGAAGAAGATAGAAAATAGAGGCATCCTTAGACATATCGAAGACTGCAGTACATTCGATTTTGTATGAACATTTAGCTGTGAAAAAAATCTGTTCCCAACGGATTCCTCATAATTTGACCGAAGCTCAAAAAAGGCTCGTGTTAATTGAAGTAAGGAAATGCTCAAAAAATTCGACCGAGGAATTCCAAAATCCGTATATCACATCGTAACAGATGACGAAACTTGGATATATTCGTATAAACCGGAAACTAAGCAACAATCCACTGTTTTGGTGTTCCAAGATGAACCGAATCCCACCAAAGTTGTTCGGTCACGAAACACTTCCAAGCAAATGAATGCTTATTTCTTCAGTTGTACTCTACATGTCGCAACCATTCCTTTAAAGGATTGACGAACAGTTAACCCTGAATGGTATACAACAATTTGTTTGCCAGAAGTCATCGACGAAATCAGGAAAAACAATCGAAATTGTCGCATCATTCTTCATCATGACAATGCCAGCGTTCACACAGCACGTCAAACAATTGATTATTTGAAGGAGAAAAACATCGAAAAAATTTCTCATTCCCCGTATCCAGCTGATTATCGTCTAAGGACTTCTTCGTGTTCCCGAATGTCAAACAAAAAATGCGTGGACAGCTATTTTCATCACGTCAAGAAGCTGTTGAAGCCTTCAAAAACCATGTTTTTGAGAAATCAACTTCAGAGTGGAAAAAATGTTTCGGGAGTTGGTTTGAATGCATGCCAAACTGTATAAATCCTAAAGGCGAATATTTTGAAAAGCATTTGTTCCAAAAAGAATTTTTTCTTTCTAATTATTGTAAAAATTTAAGAGGCTAACCTCGTAAGAAGCTGGCTACAGTAACGCGCTATTTTCCAACTAAGCGTTATTGTGCAAAATTAGATTTATCTGGTAGTATATGAATCAATGACTCCTATCAGTAAATAGCGTTTATGTAAACCTTGTATTCATAGCAACATATATCGTAAAATACATATGTACCTTTCCATTCTTGGTACTAAGCGTGCCTTGGCCTCACAATTTTAGAATGGATTTTAAATCAAATAGAGGATTGAAAACATGGAAGAACCGATAAAAAATTCGTTATGCACATGCGATAATAACTATTAACATTACGTCTTTCGTGTATAAGCA
This sequence comes from Limonius californicus, assembly GCA_014611495.1. NCBI lineage: Eukaryota > Metazoa > Arthropoda > Insecta > Coleoptera > Elateridae > Limonius > Limonius californicus. The sequence goes on from JABXWE010007580.1 coordinate 12,044, forward strand.
TGTTAAATGTTGACAACAGCTGAGTGTCCCTAATGAGGGTTCATTCATAATTTCCACCAATTTAAGCAATTTGTTTTCCAAAGCATAGCAAATTGCCGGAATTACTTTTTAATGCAAGCAAATTGTCCGTATTGCAATCAACATCGTCAATAAATAAATGGAAGAAATAATTTAGCAATTCAACTACGAGATTGGAGCTTTTACCGGGTTTAAAATATTCAAGCCAATAATTCCCATTATTTACTCAGGAACTAATAGGCCATATATTTGAATGTTCCATTATTGCCAGAAGTGGTAATCATAACTTAATGCAAGGGATTTATTACAGCGAGATTTCTATGTTTAACTGATTGATGCATTCACATATCTGGTAAAGCTCGCTGGGCTTGGGTCTAAAGCACGGCAATTTGTATTACGTCACTAAATAACTTTAAGCACAGCGACGTAATTTGTTAGAAGAAAACTAACATAATAGGGCTAAATAAATTTTCTCATTCTACGACCCAGAGAAAAATAACGCTATAATTTAGACTTTATATCTGAAAATGTTTGACGTCAACATTATCATATTTACTTTTAAGCTGGAAAAAGAATAAACATATTTTACAGGATTTATGAAGCAAACATTTTCTTAATAGAAACTACCAAATTAAAATAATAACAACATAATGTGTATTTATTACATACAGTATATACATAAAACATCATGCGTAAATGTTTTATACAGTATGTTGGAAGTCTCGGACAATACTTCTAGAACAAATTACTCTTATTCTACACTTAGATTCACTAAATAAACGGATCAGAGCTGCTTTAGCGTAGCGTATTACGCCATTTTAGCTCGCTTCAGTGGCGGAGCATTTATGTATTACAGTATGAAAAAAGCGCTTCTGATCTAGCTTTACCTCTTGTACTGGGCGATGCTATTTCAGCAGGTTAGACATGATAGAATGCAAGAATTATCATAAACGAATACTTTCCTTATATCTTTGGTATGGTAAACAAAAACACCATTCGCGATTTATTAGTTCTATTCCACAGTAGAGAAACTAGATTGATATAGTTGTTGTTGTTGTTTCGATAGGGCGAGGTCTAAGACGCGGTTTTTTAAGCATCTATTTGCACTTAAGGACTTTGGCTCATTGTAATTACATTTTATCAGTGAATTTTGCCTATCTGAGATATTTCCAACCATAATAGTAATTTTTAACGTGTCACAGAACGCAATGGTACGGAGCTTACGACTATACTTCTATTCAGGCACACTTTCAGATTTTTTCCCAAGAGAAAAATCGTACCGACATTGATTGTATTTGAACCCGCGCCCTTTGGATCTATAGGCAAGTGCGCCTGTGGGAAAGTATATTAGTAGCTAAAATTTCACTATTTTAAGTCCTCCTCAAAAGCAACGATATCTAAATTTCAGCATATATGTTTAAGGGGCTGTCGAGCTAGATTAGAAGCGAGTATTTATACTTTGGTTTTTTTGCATTTCTCACTTTAAAGGAGATCTAACACTCGTGGAACGTGCTCGTGTAAAATCGTTTTACTGTGATAATTTAGTAGTTCTATTCTATATTGAATTTCACACTATAAATGCACTTTAGGCAGCATAGAGTAATGTATTTCGTATGGAAAAATCCTGCACAGCGTTGCCGATTCCGCATACTACTCCATAAGCCTTGTATAGTGGCATAAGGTTGAGTTTGTTTATGACATAGTCCTCAAACGGTTAACATTTTCACATGTAGTCAACAAATTCACGTATTTAGGTAATTTTAAACTATTCTTTCTATTTAAAATACTTGTCCAATAGTATTTCAAAAGCAATAATTAGAAGTCGTTGGAACGATGTTTAACAAACATATTGAAGAAGAAAATACAAAATAATGTGTCCACGGGCTTAAACGGAATTGTGACACATAAACGATGGTATGCCCTAGCGTAGCTCAGAGGAGGAGGGAGGGGGTTCCTTTCTTAAAGTACACCGCGCTTAAATCTGATCAAATTCGGGATAAAATTGTAATAAGTGAGGCCACTAACGGGAATATCACTAGATACGGTACTGCTCAAGCTCCACGTTAATTTGAACGGCCAATCCGAAGGTTGTGCGTGATAGGACATACTTTTTCATGCAATTGCTCCTAATAAAAAGAATGTGAATTTACTAGCCCCGTAAACAAAGGGGCGCAACAATCACTCTCAAAAAAGGTCACGTACAGGTGAACCCAAAACAATTAAATCTAAGGTAATAATACCTGAACAAAAACATGCTGCGGAAAGGCCTTGTACACGCAGTGTTTTTTTATATCGCTAAAGTTCTTCGAATAAAGTATAGAAAATATAAACTGATTTCACAAGATTGCATAATTAATGGCGTTATCTCAGGGGGCCTCCCCCTCGGTAAAGTAAATGGAACAGGTAAAACGTAAGTTTTGAAAATTTACCTTTTTAGATGATAAATGGGCCCTTCAGGGGGGTGTAAAGCTTGAATTAGTCCCTGGATATAGTTTTTACAGTTTACAGTACAATTTCGCAAATCGGTACTTTAAGCGATATTTTCGGAATTGGTGGGAAACCGAATATTCCCTTTTTTCGGACGTACCGTAAATGGTACCGCACAAAGAGAAAGTAATTACCTATATACGCCCGAGGGTAATTTTAAATCTGCGTAACACTCAGGTCGAGAGCTGGAGCCTCCCTTCTGTCTTTTTCTCCGCAGTCAACAGTGTGTAGAGGCGGGTTAATGCTGCGTTTGCAAAAAGATAACATAACGTCGCGCATACAGGGTGCTTCCTTAAGAAAAGCGGCCGTACGTCACAAATGTGATGTGAACTTACATCGCCTCCCGCCTTAAAAACGTTTTTAAGAACGTAACTTCAGATAACTGGTTTAATTATGTACGGCACGTAGAAAAAGTGGAAAATTCTATGCTGGCAATAGACAATCTGATGGATGATATTGAACCTATTACTATCAATGTGAATGAGGACAGCGATGGTGATTTATAATTGTGTGTTATTTAGGTATGCAAATATAAGAGCGCCCTATTTGAATTTTTTCATTACAAACAAATAAATGTTCAAGCACTGTTAAAAATATGTAAAAGTACTGACCTAAGCTGCTTAAAACCAAGACAATGGAGATTATTGATGAATCTGTCATAGTCAGATAGGTTGTAAATATTGCTGTTGTAAATTTTCCACTACATTTCTCAATACTGTATGTAACATAAACGTACAGTGCAGTTAAAGTGCGAAACGATTTATAGAGCCCTAGATATTAATTTTTAACCGGTTTTCTGGGTACAGAAGATTGTAACCCTATCTTTCAGGATTTTCAGGAGAAGATGATTTGATTCAAACGGCGGAAACTAAGCATCTCGCTAAAAATCTAATACTGCGTCTGTTCATTTTCGCGTTGATGGGTTTCTAAGTAAACACATGAAATTATAGAGAATACTACCTTCGAATTTTGTTTAAAAAAATCTATTAATTAAATTCAAATGCTCTACGAGATTCTCTACTCAAACTGAAAATTGCTTTTCCAGTTGTGGATCTCGTAAAAAAATATTGTAGCATACAACTTCGTTACACTTCGGTGTTCCAAATTTCATTAAGACCGATCCAGTAGTTCCTGAGAAATGGCTCGTTACACACACCATTTAGTTCTAGCTCTTCGCTTATACGTATTATTATTCCCCAAGGACAAATCAATTAGAGTCACAATAACTTTTTGAGTATTTCATATAGCTAGTAGTATCGTATATGCTCCTTCTTCTGTGGTTTGATTATAAAGACAAGAATGGAAACATTTTGGATGCGTATCCTTCTTCATACGTACATACGTATATGACGTCAGGTTTTTTATTGGACCATGTTTGCCAACTTTAATTAAGTTTGTGTAATATACGTTTTATTGTCTAGTAAGCAGCATTTCAAAATATGGTATTACCAAAATCCTCATCCTGTTTAGAATAAGCATAATTAACACTGCATTTTTAGTTATTAGTATTTCAGTAGAAATATAATTATTTTCATATTTGAATAACTCTTATGAAAATTCAAATATTTAAAAATAAAATCAAATTTCTCGGGCAAATTAGATGCAATAATAATCTACAAGCTGTTTTGTCCTTGATTTATATTAAGAATATTGAGATTAAACATGTAAAATATTGGTAAACAAATGTTGATTGTTAGTTAACTGCGAAGAGGTTTAATTATTATACTTTAGTAGCTACATTTAATTCAACACTTGTTTTTGGTCACTGGTTTCTCGAGCTTGTGGCCGCCCATCTTAATTCAACCGGTTATTTTAGTTGACTGCCGACTTCGCACCCGTCAAATAAGACGATCCCGACTATACTCACTATTAAGCGTTTCCAAATGTCGTTTAAGTTTATTGGGTTTCATACTGTCTGCTGCCAAAAGTTTTGAGCAAATGACACGCAGACGCCTTTCTTCTTCATTTACTTCAGTGCTGGTAAACCCAAAATTTAGGTATTCTTGAGAATATTTTCTTGATTTTATCTTCGTAACCACGCTCGTCTGTGCACTTGTTGATGCTTCATATCGTCTGATGCTCGCTTACGCTCACTTAAATGTTTATTCATGATTCTGTATAAATCTACTGCTACTCGAATACAGTTGCAGTTAACACGCAAATTACAACATACTGAGACTGGCTGGAATTGAACGAGGTGCAGCATTTATACATGCTTGCGTCACGGTCGCGCAGACGTTCCAGAATGTTCGAGACAAATCGGAAATTCTCGCGAAGGCGCGAGAATGTCCGATATGGTTTACATAAAACGGGGGGCGATGAGAATTGTGATTAAAAATTGGGTCGCAAATACTAGAAGGTTAAGAAACGCTGCCTTACTGCCATTTTAATTATTCGCGGTTCGGAAGAAATTATATAAGAAACACATCTAAAAATAGTTTTTTAGATACAGAGAATTGCATACATACAAATATGCACGTACGCATACATAAAATAGAAACCTAGACCAATATCTTGTATTCATGGAGGTTCAAAAGCTTGTTTCCGTCAGAATCACAATGTCGAAAATTTTCATGAACGGCAAAAGAGTAAAATTGAGACAATACAAATATTTGCGTCTGTTGTTGGTAGATAACAAGGTCTTATAAATAAATCAAACCGTAGATTTGAACAACATCGTCCCTTAATGATACTTGCAATTATATTAATCTGCAGAGGTTTATTTAAGTCAAAATTACTTCAAATGCTTTAAGTTAGTGCTGGCGACTTCATTGTCGGCATTCATATTTAGGTTTATGAAATATTTTGGGGTGAGTGGTGTAGTCGGTGCTACATAAAAAGTATATAATCAGAAATCTAAATAAAATAAGTTCAGAGAGAATAATGTTTATAGTATCGAAACAAATCTAAATCTTCTTCGAGACTACTCTAAAGAACGATTGATTCTGCTATTAAACCATGTACACGTATTTATTACTGGCGGCTACAACGAATAGAGTATTTTGAAAGGTTCTTTAAGACAAGGATTTTACCAATACATCAACTCTAAAAACAGTAACATAATGTACTTTAGAAACACCTCATTTGGAAGCTTAGCAGAATAAACAACCTATTCAAATAATCATATTTAACGTAACGCTTGAATAACGCTTTCGTTCACTTTTGCACGATTAAAATAACAAGAGTTATCTGTTTTTCTATAAACTTTAGTTGTAAATATGAAACATTACTAATTTTAATATAAAAATATACTGTTTTCACCCATATTAAATTTCAGTAAACGAAATGTACTTGAATAATTCGTAACCGTACAAAAATTACTGAATTTAAAAGTGGTTTATGACCATCTATTAAACTGCAAGTCCACCAAGTTTTTATCGAAACATTGAGGAGAAGCACGTGGCAGAGAGGAGTGCCATTGCCCGACAGTGAGACCAAGTGGTTGTTAACGAATGGTCATATAAGAAGTTGTTTTAAACTAACGTGTGACAGGTTGCAGTAGTTGCTTTACATCCTGTGATTGATTCCACTCGTAATTCATTTCTAAGCCATTGTTGCCGTATGGTCACTAGCTCAGTTGATAGACGGTTGGGCACCTGGGCAGCAGATTAAAAATTAAGAGCTGCAGCCCATCGTAAACAATTTCCTAACCCGGCTTTGGTATTGATGACATCTAAATGCCTAAACCATCTCCTACAGCTCTACGTAGATTCGGAAATAATGGAAGTCTAAACTTCTACTCCATAAAGAATTTCTAGGCAGAATACCTCGCTGGTTTACCATTGCCTTGCGAGAGAAATCAAAAATTTGTGAAACTATCGTAGCTTTCGCATTTTCCGGCCCACTAGACTGAAACAAACCTCCAATCGTACGGTACACTCACTAAGATGACCGCATATCATTCCATAAAATAAGTCGCCAAAAAACCTGTATAAATCATTTCTACTACTATTACTACTATAATAGTAAGATTATAACTCCATTACGCAACATCAGCCCTGGTTTTAAAACACTAAATACATTTATCTGTGACTGATGAAAGTAGATTTCTAACAGCAACAAATTGTGACTTATATACAATTTATTGTGTTTTAACTTACTTGGTGATTCTTATTTACTGCCTATAACACTGCCAGTTCATTTTCCACCTTCTAAATCGTTCTGGTCCTACAATTTTGGAGTTAATAAGATTACCTTCGGTGGTATTTGAAGACGGACAAATATTTTTTAATCGGTGATCTTCTTGTTGGTTAGCACCTTATGCATATATATATATATATATATTGCCATGATTTTTATATTTAAATTAATGTAATTATTATTAACTATTTGTTAAATGTCTTTATCATGCTTTAAACTACACTAAAATACCTTCGGAAGGACTGTTATATATTAAAAAGGATATTTATTGGTACAAAAATCCATATTTTAATCTGAAAT
>JABXWE010007581.1:0-29759 GCA_014611495.1 Limonius californicus
TAACCGTCCCCGCTGCAGTTGACCGCTAGATATCCATCGTTCTCTTTCCCACTGGTACTTGTTTCGTTCCTGCTCCTTTGTTTTATCTTTATATATATATATATATATATATCCGACGCCCAGAACATCCAAAACTTAATACAAATCCTAATATCCTTTTTTACATGTAAAATGTTTATACCTAAAAATGTTTTGTGGCATAAAAATGTTTATTTTTAAACTAAAATGGAAATTTGCAATTTAAATCAATTTATTTAATTATGTAAGGATAGATAGACTATTAATGACTAGGATAATAAATAATCCTAATAATATAAATGAAATAATTAATATTATTGGTAATCTCCAGCATCTATGTGAATCATGCAAAAGTAATAATATTGAAAATGTTTACATTGCTTTCAATAATAAAACCGCAATACGCTGGAATGCCCACATACCAAATTATATTTAGAATTGATATTGACATGACAATATTTTAATAAAATACCAAAGTTTTCAATATTCCTACCTCTTCTTTGCATAATCTATAATTGTGGTTACACTCATAAAATCTTATCATTTTTTTATTGCCATCAGCGACATACTAGATATACTAATTATACGCAAACGATCAGAGGTGTAATAAATATTAAAGAAAATCGTCTGCAGTTAACACACGAACATGAATTATACATTTGCACTTTAAATGCAATTTATGTAAGGATGAATAGAATATCAATGACTACAATAATAAATAATCCTAATAATATAAATGAAATAATTAATATTATTGACAATCTCCAGCATCTATGTGAATCATACAGAAGTAATAATATTGAAAATGTTTACATTGCTTTTAATAATAAAAGTGCAATACGCTGGGATGCTCACATACACAATTATATTTAAAATTGATATTAAAATGACAATATGTTATTGAATACCAAAGTTTTCAATATTCATACCTCTTGTTTGCATAATCTATAATTGTGGTTACACTAATAAAATCTTATCCTTGTTTTTATTGCCATCAGCGACATATTAGATATGCTAATTATAGTCAAACAATCAGAGGTGTAATAAATGTTTAAAAACCGTCTGCAATTAAGACACTAATATTAATTATAAATTTGCAATTTAAATACAATAATTTATTTAATTATGTAAGGATGGATAAACTATCAATGACTACGATAATAAATAATCCTAATAATATAGATGAAATAATTAATATTATTGGTTAAATTTTTTCAACCTGAAACAGATGTTCTGTAGGCCTGCCACTATAGCGCCAAAAAATTATTTACGTCCATTAAATATATATCCGACGCCCCGCGCCTCAAAAACTTAATACAGATCCTAGCAGCATCTTTACTTGCAAAATGTTCATACCCCAGAATGTTTTGTAACATAACAATAAAATTTTTATTTTTAAACTAAAATGGAAGCTTTGTAGACCTTTCATACATCCAAAATTCAATACAAATCCTAGGAGCATTTTTAACGTGGAAAATGTTTACTCCTAAAATACTTCGTACGTAATATAATTTAAATTTTTAAAACCTAGACTAGAAGGTCTGTAGACCCTTTACAATAGCGCCAAAAGTTATTTACGCTTATTAAATATATATCCGACGCCCAACACATCAAAACTTAGTACAAATCCTAGTAACATTTTTACATGCAACATGTTTATGCCTAAAAATGTTTGTAACAATAAAATTGTTATTCCTAAGCTAAATGGAAGTTCTGTATGCCTTTTACTGTCACGTCAAATCAGTATTTATGTTGATTTGAATAATACCAAGAATTTCAGTTTTAAGTTTGTACCTGCTTCCGACCCTTGTTGCTCCTACCCAAATGCCCCCCCAGATGTCTATCCGCTTGTGCTACAATCTGCTTTCCCTTGTTACAATATTCACCCGTTTTGAATTCTATTTCAATTTTATTCCATTTTTGTAATTTTATTAGGCTACAATACTACAAAAAGCCGCTTATCTTCATAGTTTGATCCTCTGCACCCCGAACACTGTCCTGAAAGCCTCGCCGAACCTACCCGCCCGCACGAGAGCGCTCAAAACCACGCCCTCTCCCGGGCGCAGCGCCAACGCGACTCCCAGAGAATAAAAGACATCATTTTAAACACTTAATCTAATATTTTGAATTTGAATTACAATAATTGGTTGAGCACGTTTTGAATTTATTTTTTAATTTTTCCGAGTTGTGAAAGAATTACTACTAATACTATAGAATTACATTTTGTAAGAGCTTTTTAATGAGGTATCACAAACTGGGGTTGCCATTTGAAATTTTTTATTGAGGTATGTAGAGCCTAGGTGAGTTCAGTGAAGAAGCTTACCTTGTGAGTCATGATGTTCCCCCTTCATGTTATACAAACGTTTTCTAGAAGAGTTCAATACCGATTTTACTTTCAGAGATATAACACATTGTACGTTTCTAATTGACACTCTGTATATTGCCTTAAGGCATATGAAACGTGTATATGACTTGCCCAAATTTGTTTATCATATTTATTTATAACTAGGTGTAAGTTTTAAGTAAATATGATAAACAAAACGTTTTTCAGATTTTTTGAAAATCCCTCTAATGAATGTTTAATTTATAATTGGAATTCAATGGAAATGAGCGAAAAACAAATATTTACTTTAATTGGCAAACTAAAGTCGGAAATTTCATTTAAAAATCATACAGATATGATGAAAAAATCTAAAAATTATCGCCTATATGTAATTAATAATTTAATAAAAAAACTAAATTTTAAAAAACTTTTGAAAAACCCCCTACCACCACAATATTTAGAACATCTAAATACGTATTTCGGCAACTAAACTGCCATCTTCAATAGGAGTTCCAGTTTTACCAAATAATATATTTTTCTATAATATAATGTAAGGCATCTCACTTGTAAAAAAGGCGCTGTCGGTTGCCTATGGGAGAAGTATTTTAGGGCCACTTTGTTCCCTGAAAGCTCCATGAGTTTATTTACAACTACAAGTGGTTTATCAGTACACAGATATAGACTTTTACATGCAGTGATGGATGACGAAAAATTGCATTCTGTATGTTTTTCCAATTATTACTTGTGTCTAATTTTTCCTCGTTCTATCGGCCTTAGCAAATAATGCGATGTGCACACACAATAACGCCATCTTCTTGTATTAGGCTTTAAACTATTACAGATAATCCTCCACGTACAAAGTTCGAAGCCCTTAAATACGGTAAAGACAAAAACTCGTTCACGTGCTACATTTTAAAAAGCTAGATACCCCGATGTCGTCGAAGTGTATCCCGTTATTTGACAGCAAGGTACTAAAGGCTCTTGAGTTACTCCAGCTATATAACTATTTTCCACTAATTTAAGAACAATACTAGACGACCAATGGATTTACGTATCCATTGTAGTATCAAGAGATTGTTCGAATAGAAAGTGTCTATTTCAGAGAAGTTGTTTACATTTTAGTGCACCATTTTAGTAACACTTCAAAAGTTAAGCAAAATTAGATATCGTTCCAAATATCAAAGCAAGCAAAATATTTTAGGTACCAGCAATAACTTTTAACTACCTATAACGTCAAACGTGAGAAAAATACAGAGCCCCTCCTTACACTCTGTTCCAACAGTTCGACCTTTAGAGTAGGGACTATTAAGCAACAAAATACTGCCGACGAAAATGAAATTTCTGGAAGGTATAATAGAAACAGCAAAGTCGCCTAGCACAACAAGGGCATTAGAGGTGTATAAGCTCATACACCAATCAACTAGGACGTATTAAAGGAAAAATGTATTTTATAAACCTACAATTTTTTTTTTAATTTGTTATATTCCAGTCTGTCTAATTAGACAGTAAGTAATTGGTATGACTGTTGAAAATAATGACATGTGAAGATGTTTCCAGTGAAACACCTTCTTTTCTTACACTAGCATAACTACATGCTTATTTGGCGAGACTAACAGTGATTACAAACACGATACCAGTCAAATCTGTTAATTAAGTCTGAGGACTTGAAACGCTTTAATCTCCTTCTGACTTATGTATTCACCAACAGTTGTGGCTGGTATATTAGGATGGTTTAGGCAACTGGCACCATATTTTAAGCACACACTTTTGATTTATTCTTGGATGATAGTAATGTGAAGGTCTCTATGTATGACATAGTTTGGCACATAATATGGAGTATTGAATGTAATTTCTAACACCTTATATTCTTTGGGGCTTTCGCAGTTTCAGTGTTCTATTCACTCTGAAGATGCAAGCTGCAATGTCTTGCGAAACGTTAGTTTGTATGGGTCCACAAACAGCTAACAGGCATAAGCCGATTATGTTTTATTGTCCTGGCAACAAAACACATTAAAATCAAATCTTTGGCCGCCCCAAGGTTTAGATAATCTAAGCACACGGCCCTACGAACAAATATTGCTCAAACTTCTAGAGCAAATGCTTGTAAAGGTAGACAAGCTACAGGTCGTTCCCTACCTGATGATTCTAGGTGTAGCTGAGTTGAAGCCCATAAGCCCAAATCGGCTTGAGTATGGATTTATAAATTAGGATTTTGTTTTCCATTAAGAGTTGGTATTTCCTTCCCACCAACCAGTACAACTTGTTAAGCTTCTATCCTAGTTGCTTCCTCTTGATGAAGATGTGCTTTCTCCATGTTAGTCTTTCGTCATGTTGTATATTGAGGTACTTCACATCGTGGGTCTGCGATATTGGTTGTCCGTTTAGAGTAACGGGCGGACATGTCTCTTTTCTCAAGGAAAATACATGTTGTGGTTTGATTTGGCCTCGTTTACCTATATCCGCCACTTCCTGAGCTAATCTTGGGTTTTGTTTTGATTGATTTGTAGGTTTGTAGATGTTCCAGACATGCAACGCAAGTATTGCGGTATCATCCGCAAATGTGGTCGTTGTCATATGTCTTGTAATAGAAAGGTCCGTCGTAAATATTAGGTATAGTGCGGGCCCCAAAACACTACCCTGTGGGACTCCTGCTTTTATAGGGTGTAAATCTGTATACACTTCTTGAAGTTTTACCAGGAAACAGCGATTAGAAAGCTATGACTTGAGGATCTGGTAATAGTTGTGAGGCAATTTTTTCTTTTGTTTAAAGAGTAAATCATCGTACCAGACCTTGTCGAACGCTTGGTTCACATCTAAGAAGACGACCGAGCAGTATCTTCTTCCTTCCAGGTCGTTGTTAATTTTTTTTACAATTCTGTGAACCTGTTCGATTGTGGTGTGTTGGTTTCCGAATCCGAATTGGTGTATGGGGAATAAATTTTCTTTTTCCAGTATTCCCTTCAGAAGCTTTAGGAATAATTTTTCGAATACTTTCGATAAAGCGGGTAGTAGGCTAATGGGCCTATATGATAATGGAATGCATGTGTCTTTTCCTGGCTTTAGGACCATTGTGATCTGAACTACTTTCCATTGGTTTGGGAAATAACCTAGTCTGAGGATAGAATTAAAAATCTGTGTAATGGCTTCTACGCGTTTTTTGGAACTTTCTTGTAATACTTTCCAGTTACTAAATCAAAACCAGGAGATTTCCTGATGTTGATCTCTTTACTGATAACAGATCTTACCTCCATTTTTTTAAATTTTTTAATAGGAAGTGAAAGTTGGAAGGGAGCATCAAGATAGTTATAGATTTCAGCATCTTTTTCTGGAGTGGATGATGATGAGAAGGGCTGGAATCATTTCCTCAGGTGATTTGCAAAAACATCAATTTTTTGTTTGTCGTTCCTCGCCCATCTGTTACTTTCATTTCTTATGGGTAGCACTGTTTGTTGTGGTCTATTTAATTTTTTTACAGTTTTCCACAGAGGTTAATTACTAGTCTCTGTGGGGGCCAGGTTCTCCAAGCATTTTTGTATTCTTTGATTTTTTAGGTTAAGGAGAAGCTGTTTTACTTCTCTAGTAGCCTTGTTGCATTTCCTTTCGTGTTCCTCTAATCTTGTTGTTTGCCATAGCTTTCTGCTTTTACGCTTCTCGGCTACTTACGTTTGTTACAATTATATCATCTAGTGTAGCTCTGAAGTGCTTCTAGTCTGTTTTTTGGAGTAAAGTGTTGGTTGTTTTGATTTCTCTACGATTTTACAATGACTTTCATTGATAGACCTAGTATAAAAGTTTAATCGTTGTGTAACAGCTATTTAAATTTATAAATCGTTACTGTTTAATATACCCAAGGTGCTTAGCCTCATTATAATATTCCAAAGAATCCTATATATCCCTCAATATTATTTTGTCTATAAACAATACATGAAGAAATGCGTTTACCGTAAATAATTAACTTTTACTAGCATTATATAACAATTTTCTAAGTAACATACCTGACATCGATGTTTCAACATAGATTAAATAATAATTTACAGCCTTCACGTCCGGCACCTTTTTATTGCACTTTTCTCTTCCTAGCGCACGGTTGACCTATAGTATATCATCATTTCCAGGTTACAAAAATATCAGAAAAAATTATGCATAGACAGTACGGTTGCCAAAGCCAAGTTAAGGAATTCTGTGTGACAGGTTGCAGCACAATATTGTTATTTCTCTGCATCGGAGCGGTCTTGGTTACTTATTATAATATTTTAAGACCTTTGCTTTAAAAAAGAACACCCTGTCGATTGAGATAACTACCATATCCCGTGGTATAAGTCTAAAATTTAAATTGATGATTGAATTGAATATACTGTAAGTGTTGCAGGTCGAATTCGCAACTTCCAATTCACTCTAAGTTAGAGTCTAAACACAAGAAATTTTGTTGTGTCGTATAAAACGCTATGACGACAGCCTGTGATCCCATTTTCACCTCAAAATCCACCAATCTAATAAGTACATAATAAAAATAAGAATGTATAAGCAAAGAAGATATTGTACTGCTGTGTACATTAAATGGCCCATAAAACGCACATGCCAAAGGAGCAAATTGTTGGTTTTCATCCACATAGAGAACCAGTTGTCCCAATGTTATTTAAAACCCAATTCGTGTTCCGATCCTAATCCGGGTTTCAGTTGTCGAAAGCTTTCGGCCGAATGTGGGATGCGTATGCCACAATTTATTCACTCTGCAGTAATGCCACTCGAGCCTATAACTTACGGAGATTAATTTGGTTCTGCACGCAAAGTTCTTGCTTAGCCACTCCAAAAGAGCAGCTCAAAGAACATTAGGAAGGCCGCAGGGCCTAGGATTTGTTTTGAACTACAAATAGTACTCCGCCAAATGTAGACAAACAAAATTAACTCTTCTGATGCGTAGCATCAATATTATCAATGCAATTACCGAAAATTTTCGACAGTAAAATCTTGATAGCATTATTTACTGTAAAATATCTATAGGAAAGCTATACAATATAATAAATCAAATAATTTGGCAGATAATGAATTCAAAAGAGTCTTGAACAGGTCTTCGGCTACACTACTTTACCCATTTCTCAATGTTTAATTCTTGTTTGTACTTTCTCGCTATTACATTTCCATCATTTATACACATTTTCCTGTTTCGATATGCTATTTATAGAGGATTCAGCGTTTATTGCTCAAGGTCGTAACACCACCTGTTATAAATTTCACTTTTGTTTTCTTCTGCCATATGATAGGCTATCTGAAGCAGTTATTGCTCCTTTGTGTGGTTGAAGTAATTGATGCTATAGTTTTATAGGTAATGCGATAAAGCGTAACGATACTTTCCGCAAGGAATTGTTCCATTATTAACAGTTTATACTTCAACAATGGTTTGTTAATCTACGTAAAATTCTTATGCTAACAATTCCGAAAATAAGAGAATAAAGAGATCAGCCTCAAAGTGCTTTGTCTGCTCGTTCTGGAAGCTGACGCTAACCCCGAAAGCTTCTGATAGACCATAATTTATTGTCAGGATGGACAAAGTACACAAGGAACATCTTAAATTGTACTCTGTAGAGGGAGCTTAGAATATTTTTCAATTTGAGAACCTTGGGGGTTAAACAAGTGGTCAGTCATCACAATTTTTTAGCAAGTGAGACTTAGGCAAATTACTTAGCAATGGGTAAGTTAATGGATCTAAATTATATAAGATACATATAAAATCATTTAGAATGTATGAAATCAGTATTTCATAAAATATTGATATTAAAACTATATTATAGTTGGATACTTGCTTGCAACGTTTACTGCTCTTATAAGTGGTATGTTGTAAAAATGCATTAAAATAAACTGACTAGAATATAATTCTAATTCTTTGCTAATCTCAGATGAGTTCTATTTAAAGAAAAGACATCTATAAGCAGTCATCTTAAACCTGTATTTAAACTCGTACTGAACAAAATTTTAAAAATGGGTAATTATTTTTCATTTTTACGTGTTGGGCACATTGCTTGAGGAATGTTCTAGACATGCAAACTGGCTATATTCTACACAACACTGACCTAGCTTTCTATCTTTGACCCTTGTACAAAGATAACGTTGACGCAGGATTGGTTTTGGTTGTTCTTGCAAGCTTCCTTCTTTTTCAGTTTCAGGGAAAAGCTTTTCGGATTTTATATGCGCCTTTAAACCATTAGTATTTTTGTAAAAAAAATATTATGTTTCCTTTGGATAAATTTTTGCCTAAATGAAGAAGAAATCTTCTTCTTGCATCTACGCTGCCATAATGCTAGATATTATAGAACCCGAATCTGGAGCAACGGCAACCATATTTGCTAGTGAGCGTCTTGAAATTCTGTTTACTGGTAACTTCGACTAATAAGTACCATCATCGGCGGTGCAGAAGGAATAATCATTAGAAGAGTTCGCTTGGTCAACTTGTTGGGGCTCTATATCCTCATCATCATTTCCACACGTTTGATCATTGATCAGACACGTGTTCCTCATCGTCTATATTACTTGCCTCATATTCTTCAGCAATCGTGTCTAATTCTGAATCTTCGTATTCATGTAACATCAATATTTCTTCTGTGAGATTGTTCTCATTGCGAATACTTACAACACTGATTTTGAAAATCAATTTACACTAACAATCAAGTACGATGCTAACCGCATGTTATCTAGGACATTACTCTCTGCAAAAACTATGTGAAGTATTCACAGAAACTCACAGAGTAATTACCTAAATTTACCTGCACATCATACAAGATATTCAGAAATTTAGCAAATATGATTAAGACGCAAACCAGAGTGTAATATTCAAATAGTTTCGTTCCAAGTCAAATAAGGTGTAGGGACCGACCGAGAAAACCAAAAACTACAATTAGTCAAGACCTCAAAAGTCACAATAATGTTTTGTTAAAAATATCACCAAAAAACTGGCATTGGGCTGCAGTTGCATCCGGCTTATCATTATAAGGGTTAAATAAATATTGTTGCATATTCAATCATATTTGAAACTAACAAAATATTGATAGTATCATACTAGCGAAAGTAATGAAAATTTACAAAAAGCCAGGATATGAAAAGAATGAAAATTTTCAATAATTTCTACGTAATGCCACAGCGCCCGTTCAATACTTTTTAAATAAAAATGACTTTCGCTTTGGCACTTTATCAGAATATGATTAACTATTCTAGAAATTTTCTGCCTCAGTGGTTAGGCAGTTTGTGAACCATAAAAATATTATAAATAGTAAGAGATAGATATTCAGTAAATGAGAGGAATGATTCAGTTTCTCTCTACTAGGTCCCACATTACATTTTCAAGAATGTGGTTTTATTTTTATAAATAATTAGTTATTACATAAACAAATGGAGTGCTTTCATCTAAACCTGTCTAACTTTCTACGTTTTATTATTTAAAGTAACATTTGCATGTAGCACTGTGAACATTAATTATCTCTGATTTGCTATTTTGAATTTTCTCTCAACATATTAATCTACGACAAGCACTACAAAGAAATACATTTTATATTAAATGAAACGTACGAAACAAGAAAGGAATTATAAACTCTGCTCCGGCAAACTATATCAATTTACAAAACACAAATTACACCTTCTATTAGTGGACTCCACGGCTGTAATATTACATGAAGCAACTGTCTAAATGCCGAAAGAACAGATTTGTCGCTGTTGGGTTGAGAGGGATGTATGACACGATTTTCCAAGTATGTCTTTGCACTTCGGCCATGTTTGGTCTATTGTACACGCCAACTACGAATGTTGACTATCTAGAGTCAAGGGTTCATACGGGGGAGAGGGAGGCAGCTGCCCCCTTCCAAGGTGGAAAAAATTTAAAATAAAATAAAAAAAATATAATCAACAAATTTCTGAAAAATTGATTAATAGGTTGCTTGTTGGTATATCAACATTATGAAAGAAACTAATTACGAAATAAAGACCCTCGCGCCATCTGTTAAAAGTCATAAGAACTAGAACCTGTACGTGTATAATACACGTATAGGTTGTAGTTCTTATGACTTCTCACAGATAGATGTACAGTTAGCTCGTAGCAGCAAGGAGCTTCCTAGAATAATTTTGTCTCATTTCACGACGCATCAACAACGATAATATTCCGGAAGCTATTTACCTCGTACATATATAAGAGCGCGCGCATTTCGGTTAGAGTCAGTACAGTTAAGTTACATGCACAGAAGGGTCACAAGTTCATGTAATTTTTAGGACAGTAAATTTGGAATTTTGTGTGACAAGATACAAACTTTTGTAAAAACATAAAATGATACGTCGTACCTTAGTAGCCTTTAACGTTCCTTTGCATTATCAACACTATTTTTTTTTTTGCTTAATCATGTAATACCACTAACGTCCCTGTTCTAATTGATTCCCGTTGTTTAATAACTTTACTTTAGATAGTTCAAATTCTCCGAGAATTTCATATTTTGGACAGTTCACTACGTTCGACACTTGCTTCAATACTCTTAACACTATGACTTCCAATTGCTCAATATCTGTCAGTAGAATCTTTAATAACTTGTTTACGTATCAAACTGACTTAAAATCGTAAGTAGTATTTTCCAGAGTCAGAGTGGATAATTTTCTTTTAATTATTGTTAGAATCAGATTTAGTTTTCCATATTCGCATTTTAAATAGGATTGATTGGAGACGGTGGTTTAAGTAAATAAACTTTGAAAACTCCTTACCATCACGATATTTAGAACACCTTAATACGTATTTCGACAACTAAGCTGCCATCTTCCATAGGAACTCGAACTAACTCTGTATTAAATTCAAATCGATACCGGATTAAACATCAAACATCAAAAATATTGCTTCCTCCAGTTGTTTCTCTCCAGACGTCATGATAATTTAATTAGAAAGCGTAAACTAAGATTATGTTCTTACTCCCACGACTTTACAAAGTTTCCACTTTCCCACAATCACCAGAAATTTCATCAAAATTCCGTTACATCCCTTAACTAAAATTCCGGATTGTATTTTGTGCAAATAACAACATTCGGAACGTGTTGGGAAACCTTAAAAACAAAGTGAGATCTTTGGAAAAGTCGAGGATTTAAGAAATTGACTGTTCTCAATGTAATGCAAATATATTGGGCAAACTGGACGTAATATTAAGATTATGTTTAAAAAGCTCATTTCAAAATCATAGGTTTGTTAATTGAAGGGTTGCCCAACATATTCACGAGTCAGGACACGGTATAAAATTAGAAAATCCAAAATTGTCAAGGGAAGTGTTTTCAACAAATGAATTGAATAAGAGCATTCATATTTTCCAAAATAAGGGAGATCTTTTAAATTCAGATAATGGGCCAGTTCCTGACTCCGATTAAATTCATTTGTTGAAAATAATTCCTTAAGCGGTTAGACGCAACGAACTGGGATTTAGTATTTAAACCTTTGTTGGTTAGATTATTTGCATTGAACTTCAATTGTTGACATGGTGAAGGACTCGCCAGAGGTATTCCTCAGCCAAGTTACTTTAGTTAGCTCAAGTTCCTACTGAAGATGGCAGCTTAGTTGCCGAAATACGTATTAAGCTGGTCTAAATATAGTGGTGGTAAGGGGTTTTCCAAAGTTTATAGTATTCTAAAAATAATATGCAATAATTAAATCGACTGGAAACTGAACATTCGATGTTGTATTGCCAAAAACTTCTGTATTGAGCCCATGCTTAACCTTTTACAATAAAATGCATCTTCTCAAACACGAAAATATATTAAATCTAAAAAAGTATATTCAATTTGGTATATTTCCGTTGGTTTTATTTCAGGAATAACAAATTATTGAACAAAGAAACAGAAAAAGATAATTTTATGGTTCAGTCGTTTGATTCTCTAAAGTTGAACATAACTTGCAGATAAAAACTGATGCTCACATAATTCATTCGTTCAAATCGTTATGTGAATATCTATGCGGAAAATGATAAAATATCCACAAGAAAACTGCGTATCGCTGATAGTCCTTTCATTGTTTCTTCTCTAAATTGGTTTCACGTGTTTTGTTGCTCTCGATAAGCTGCAAAAAAGCCGACATTGAATTGAACTGTTTTCCAGTGGAAATTGTTTTATCTTCAGATATCGCTTTACTTCCTGTTTTGGTCTAAATTCATCGACATCTACACATAAGCAGTTTTAGTGGAAATGAACGCATTAAAGTCCGAATTTAATGCAGAAGTAAGTATAAATTGCTCGCAATTCTCGAATTTTAATAATACAGAACTTCCCGAGAGCAAACTGGATAAATTCCGGAAAAGATCGAATTCAGCTAGCAATTTATTACCGCTTACCGCTTAAGTAATCGGCTTTCACATACGAACCTCGATTTAAATTCCATGAAAGATGCAAAACGACCAAGAAACCTTAGTTTATTTAAGCCCTAATAATTACACGGGGATCTGGCGACCGCCGGTTTGAGCACAATTTCCATGCATGCATGTGGACGGAAGTTGTTGCACGTATGACCAACGAAACCACTTTAACAACATAATTATAATACCGCCGAGTAAAATAACATTGAAATCTGTATTAACGCAGTAGGGAACTGTATTGGGTGGAAGTTTTCTTGGATTTTATGAGCAACGTTAAGTAATTGAGTTATTATAATATTAAAGTTTTTATCATTTACAAAGTGTCCTTTAACTTGTAGAAGACTTAAAATTAAAAGCACGCAACTCGTAATTACTGTTTCAAGAAGTTAATTAAGTGGCTAATTAGAAGTGTAAGTAAGTGTTTCTGTTGTACTCTGAACTTTCTGTCGAAGATATTAAAAACTTTTTGTGTACTTTGTGGATGCCGCTGAAAAACTTATGTTTATCTTTAAGTTAAACATATCAGCACTACTCGAAAACAAATGTTAAAGAAGTTGCTTTAATTAATTTTTGGAAATTTGTATTTCCTCATGCCCAATATTTTCTCAAAGTACTGTTTCCATGAAAATTTTGATGGAAATTACGGTTTTCACTACAAGAATACCAGACAGTGTGTATGTTTTTGTGTATGTGGTATTCAATATGTCTAAAATGGCTAATTCGGGTTTCATGAAATTATTTTATATATTGAAAATGGAACAGTAAAATATACAACCCTAAAAAAGTTATGCCTAGTTTTGGTAGCGTTTATTTGTCTAATTGTTTAATAAATTTGAATCTTCGGGTGTGTTTCTGTCGAAACGTCAAGGTCCTTATAACTGACAAAGATTCTACTCTAATTCCTGTTGATTCATAAAAGAATAATCAAATTGACATAAATTGTAATTCATATGACAATCTTCAGACAGTACAATTTTAACCTTCGGATGACCAGATGGGGTCACTGTATGACCCGAACGCCTATTTTTTGTGGTAGTTTTTAATTTTGCAGCTTCATTATCTTTTTAGCTGAGTTTTTCACCTTCCCACAGATTATTGTCATGTATTTATTTTCAAAATTCATACACCTAATTGAAAAAACTTTTTGGGATTGGAGACACTTAAAAACCCCACGTAGCCGTCAATGGTATAACATGGTTTACTGCTGTAGAGTTAAACTACTCTTTTATGCATGTTGGATATTCGTCGAGACCTGCATCTCTTATCAGAGAGTGACGACGTGTTACAAGACAGTGGAAGTTATAATGTTGACGATGTCGGTAGTGAATTATCTGACGAAGAGGATGACAATTGTGCAAATACTATCTTGACCAAGAATGGTACACGGTGGTCAAAAAACATACCATCTGTAAGGCGGCATTCTGCAAGAAACATTTTGACCAAGAAACCTGGACTTACAATGTATAGTGAAAACATTACGACACCTACAGAGGCATTCGAACTATTCGTAACTAAAGACATTTTGGATCTACTAATTCAAGAAACAAATCGTAGAGCTACTTCGCTGATTATTGCTGGTTCACTCAAAGCACGTCAGGAGCCCATTCTAGAATTATGGAGTCATCGGAATCCTGCATTACAAAGTATGATTTTTTTGCAACAATATCACGTAACAGAATAAAAGATTTACTGAAGTTTATTAGATTCGACAATATAGAGACTCGACCAGAACGGCGAGAAAGAAGTAAATTGGCAGCATTTAAGGATATATTGAACAAGTTTGTTATGAATTGCAAGAAAGCGTATATTCCTAATGGGGACGTTTGTGTTGACGAGCAGCTTGTTCCATTCCGTGATAGGTGTCCATTCCGGGTGTACATGAAATCGAAACCGGCCAGATATGGAACAAAAATATGGATACTGTGTAACGTAGAAGATTCATATTGCAAATGTATACAGGAGTGGTAAATAATATACCAGAGCAAGAAGAGGATAAAAGAGTTGTTTTAGATTATTGGTAGAAGGTTTGTCTTCAGGTTATTGAGTTACCACCGATATTTTTTTACATCCCTAGCTCTTGCGCAAGAGTTGTTGAAGCAAGGAAAAACCTTAAACGGAACGATGCGTCAAAATCGAAAAGAAGTTCTTCAATAATTCCGTCCTAATAGAAAACGTGTGGTACATTTAATGGATACTGTGTTTTACAAGATGCTATGATGATTTCCTAATTCCCAGGAAAAATAGAAGTGTAGTCTTGCTATCGACTTGGATATATCAGATGAAACAACTGATTTCAAACTACAATAAAAGCAAAGAGGCTGTGGATTAATTGGATCGCAAGGAGGGGGAATATACGTGTTCTCGTAACACCAAGCGTTGGCCATTAGTTTTGTTCTTCCACATTCTGGATTTGGCAGCTATCAACGCATTTACTTTGAATATCAACAGGTACAAGGATTACGAAAAAGGTAAAACATTTAGAAGACGCTTGTTACCTGGAGAGTTGGGAATGGAATAAAACCACTAAAACGACCTGACGAACGACTACCTAAATACGTAAAAAACTCTATTATTATGATTTTGTAAACTCAAGCTACTGTGGACGAACAAAAATTAAGTGTGCCAAGTGTAAAATTGGAAAATGCCATAAAACGCGGTCGTTGTGTTATATGTATGGATAACAAAACGATGAATAAATGTGATAAAATGTTATCGGTTTATTTGCAAGAACCATCTCACTGTAGTGAAATCTACGATATGTAGCTGGTATAATCAACAACGTAACTAATTTCAGTGAAATCTTGTATTGTGGCCAGTATTTACTTTCAGTTACTACTACTCGTACTTCTAGTTATAGACTTTATTTGTCCTAATAAATATTTTTATAACTATGTAATAACTTTTTGTCAACATAAGCACTCAATAAATGTTTTCAACTTATGGGGTCACTGAGTTACCCAACCTGGCCTCTGCTGTTTTATATTTCACTTGGTCATCCGAAGGTTAATTAATACATGCAAGTAATTCAGAAAATACCAAAACTGTGCAGAGGGTATGCTCTCAAAAGTCTGAAGCAGTATGATTTACTCATGGCTTTCCTTTAACTTTTATTAGTTTATTAGCTCTTAACAGTGAAATTTAATTAAATGTATAAAAGCTCCTACCACAATAGCGCTGAGGAGAAGCACGTGATAGAGAGGATCGCCAGTTAATGATTAATAACATAGTGCCAACGAAATTTAAAACCTAGCTCACAATGTAACTTCTTTTGAGTAACTTTATTTTGTACCATGCTCAGGCCTTATTAAATCTATTTAAAACTTCTTAGCAAAAGAATTGCAAATTAATACGTAATTATTATTTATAACCGTATTTTATTAACCTCATTATTAATATATTGGTAATTGTGATATGGTTGACAGAGGTACCATAAACAGAAAAAGCATATTTAATAATTTATTGTGACGCTTCGTTCCCTTTCTGAAAGGGTTTCGCGGCTAATTAATTATGAAACAGGTAGAGAAACACATGATTAAATTATTATAAACTTTTTTATTATTTAATCTTAAAATTTCGAATCCAATTAAGAATTAAAATTTAACGCAAATAGGTTCACGCAAGGTCCGCCAATTACATTATTAAGATGTGTGAAATTAATTTATTAAATAAACCTTTTTATTATTTAATCTTAAAATTTCGCATCAAATTAAGAATTAAAATTTAGCGCAAATAGATTTGCGGACGGTTCACCTATTACATTATTAAGATATGTGAAATTAATTTATTAATTCTTCTTGCGTTCATAATTATTTTGTTTATTATAGCTATATCTCACCATCTGGTAAGTACGTACCTTTATGTGAAATATTAAAAATAAGTTCAATTTTAAAACAATTAAGAAGAAGTAACAAATTCGGAAATGTCGGACATATAATTAAAAATACAAACATTCCTTTAAAACTTAGAGATCAAGACTATTTGATCAATGCATCCTTCCAGTCTTGACTTATGGCTGCCAAAAATGGACTTGGACAAAACAAACACTGAATAACATAGCAGTCACACAAAGATCCATGGAGAAACAGATGATTGGCATATCTCTAAAAGATAAAAAAAGAAATCGTTGGATGGGACAAACTACAGGAATGAGAGCCGTCGTCGCAACATTTACCAGACTAAAATGGAACTATGCTGGACATATAGCGAGATGCAACGATTCGCGATAGAATAACGTCATTCTTCACTGGAGACCATACCTAGGTAAAGGGAAAAGAGGACGTCCACCAACACGCTGAACAAATGATCTTGAGTGACTGCAGGACTGAATTGGACCAGAGAGGCGCAAGACAGAGACCGTTGGAATGCCATGAGGGAGGCCTAAGTTCAAAGATGGACAGTAGAGATAGGCCTTTGAGAACAAATCCCGTAGAAGTTTTTTACCAGAACAACCTTTAAAATAAACTTCACGAATAGAAAAAAGTCTGGTATTTCATTTTCACTGCATATTATTTTAGGAATTCAACCTATTAAGAGTTGTACCAATACAATATATAATTAAATGTTTGTGGAAATATGTTTGACAAAGAATGCCACAGCATCAACGCCTAACAAATAAAAATAATGTTAAGCCTGGTACGAGACTTCAGGCGATCGATATAATTTGTATTTGTATAAAACAAGTGCTTGTATCATCTTTGAGATAGTACAGTAGAGCAGCATTAAAATTGCTTGTAGATTACTGATCTAATAAAAACGTCTTTAAAAACAAATAACTTGAAAACTGTTTAGGAAAGTTGTTTAATATTACACAAACGTTATGTAAATAATGTCGTCGAATGAAAAATCTTTTAAAGTACTTGATTTAACTTACATTTTTCGTAATTTATAAACCTATAAACAACACTTTAA
The DNA here is from genome assembly GCA_014611495.1 of Limonius californicus. Lineage (NCBI taxonomy): Eukaryota > Metazoa > Arthropoda > Insecta > Coleoptera > Elateridae > Limonius > Limonius californicus. The sequence continues at coordinate 17,605 of JABXWE010007581.1, forward strand.
GATTTTCCATTCGAGTAGGGTATTTTTTTCTTTTTCTATAACTTAAATTGTTACTATATTTTAATTTCACTGAGTGTAATCGTAAGAATCGATCGTTTTCGGTGGCGTCTGTAAAATCAATGATGTTATTTTCACCAACAAAATAATGTTGAAACTGGACCATTCTAGGATTTAATAACTTTGCAGAAACTGAGTCATACCAACGATACCAACATTTTAAATTTAATTAACACATAGACAGATAGTCGAATCACATCAATAAGCTTCTGCAATATCGAATAACACATTATTTTTTAAATTTACCAAACAATATGAGATGAATAACCCACGAACTCAACTCGTTCAATTATAAATTTTTCACAAAAACATGTTTTTTAATTGCTTGCATAAAAACAAGGACCCATTGCAGTTGAATAAATTAGTAGTGCGGATATTTTCAAAAAAGACCGAACCAGCATTAAAATAATAAATGAAAAGCAATCGATCCACTTCAATAACAAAATATCGAGATACCAAATTGGAAATTTCTGCATACTCGTGTTATACTGGCGTAGAAATTTTGTTTAAATCTGTACAAACTTATAGTAGGGATACAGTTTAACGAAGGATAGGGATAAACCTTTTTCGACCAGTGAAGTACATATGCATGTAAATGGGTGTGTAGATACGCATAATTATAAGATTCACTCTGCGCATTCATTCTCGTACAGTTATAGAAGAAAAGCTGTATCAGCTACTGTCAGTGGTGATTATACCTAAGAGATCAAAAATACAACAAAAATTCAGGCTGTCAGTTTACAAATTTAATCTATAAATCTTTTATCTACAAATAATGGTATGAAAATAAAACATTATAATAAAATAAAATTTTTGCAAGTCGATCTTTAAATTGCCATTTCTTATGTGTGTATAAACTTTGCCGATTTTAACACGTACTTGCAATTTTGAACGTTGCAGAACCTAGGTACGATGATGTTCGTTTCTCATTATTCAGGTTTATAGAGAATAATCTTTCGAATTATTTTAGTTAGTATTGTCTCTTAGAGATAAAGTACTCGAAGAAGAAGTATTTTCAAAAATCTAAAACAAAGGGCAATTTGAGTAAAAAAAACTAAAATTAAAGTTTCCTGTTGTCACCGTAGTTCCATTCAAAGATGACCTTTTAATATTCGGGTTATTCTAGTACAGGGATTCTCCAACATTTTGACAGCTCGATCCCCCTTTGGCCAAAATTTTTCTTTCGACCCCCAGCCTGTATTAGTCAACTTCATTCAGAATCCGCCACTAAACGGCCAATTGACGACGTCTATTACCAAGTAGCACAATTTATTTATATGTTCTCCGTGTTTGCGGAATGTTCCACCATATTCAGGAGGGTGCTAGATGACACTGGAATAATCTGGAAATCGATTTTGCTTTAGATAAGCAGCGGGGCGCTATAAGATTAGTAATCATTTCAAAATTTTTTGTTGTACCGCTGACTGTGTGTTGAGTGTAATAAATCAATAGCAAATATTTTTCGTTAAGTAAAAGCTATATTGGTTTGGTTAAATATGGATAAATATTTAAAAAGATCATTAAAACCTTCCATATCTGGCAGTGACAAGAATACAAAAAAAATACATTGCACAGCGATGAATATCTCAAACAAGGTTTACCGTTATTTCCCAGAAATCCCAGTGCCTACTTTGTCGAAAAGACTTGTCGAAAAAAGTATGTAGGCAAGAGGCTGAAAAGCTGGAAGCAATACCTCACTCTAATAATACTATCCAGATAAGAATAAGTGACATGGCAGAACAGTTTCGAACAAAAGTTGTTGAAAATATAGAAGTGCAGGTACTTCTTATTACAGATGGTCGAATTCAAGGATATTTTTAGCTGTGTCCAATATATAGCATTTGTAAGACACAATACTGGACATGATTTTACAGAATATATTTTGTTTTGTTCTCTATTAGAGGTCAATAAGTACGAGATTGAGCCAAGATCGGTGCTATATGCATCGATGGCGCCAAGGCTACAGCAGGACATCGATCTAGTCTTATTGTTAGATTAACAGAGATAAAACCAAATGCTACATGTTTACATTGTCTTCTACATCGAGAAGCTCTTGCATCAAAATATTTACCTTCTGAAATGGATTGTGTTGTGAAAAATGTCATTAAAATGGTAAATTCCATCAAGGGAAAAACATTGCAGACTCGTATTTTTCGAAAAATTTGTGAAGACGTGAGTTCTTTACACGCAAATCATCTTTAACATAAAAAAGTAAGATGACTTTCGAAGGGTAACGTCTTGAAAAGAGTTTTCTAGGTAAAAGCGCAACTTCTGATGTACCTGCAAGATGAGAAACCGGAATATGAGAACATATTTTCTAATTCCCTTTGGCTTTTTAGGCTGGCTTTTTTTGCTGATATTTTCGAGCAGTTAAACACTCTGAATATCAGTTTTGTGTGGTCGCGATATTAATATTATAAGAGACACGGACAAAATTAACGGATTTATAAAAAAAGTTAATTTCTGGTCAACTTAAATGGTAAAAAAGAATCAATTCTATTCGTCCAAAAACTAGTGAAAGACTTATTCAAGGATGTTAATATAATAAATTCTGAATAAGTATTTGTAGATATACAAGTTAGTTTGCACAATTTAAAACAATAGCTCATTGACTATTTCCTCAAAGAAATTCAAAACACAAATCACAGATGGATACTGAATCAGTTTTTTAGACAATTTCGTAGAACAAGCTGGTATTTCGACAAACAGGAAAGAAAAAACTTATTGAAATATCATGTGAAGGGTATATCAATTTTGGATCAAAAGAATGCAAGAATACCTCGAGCTTACGGTGAAAACTATAAAGTGTTGCCATTTGTTACATCATATTTGTGTGAATGAAATTTCTCGTCTATGACTGTCATCAAAACAAAAGTAAGAAATCGCCTCGAACTTAAAAATGATGTTATTGTGTTGTATCGAATACAGAGCCCAGATTTGAAAAGCTAGCGACCTCGATGGGCAGTACTAACAACGCTGTCAGTCGAGATTACAGTGAAATGCGGTTACTTCGGCCTCGTGGTCGAACCCTGGCTGAGGCGACCGTATTTCGTTAAATTTAGGGTACATGTTGCATGAATGGCTAGTATTTAAGGGATGCCTGCCCCCCCTTTAAGAAGTACGAAAGCGCTTCGGTGGGGGCGGGGTAGTGTGAATATGAAAAAAAATTTGGATAGTTAGTTTCTGAAAAACAGGCTCATACTTCGCATTAATGGTTTTACTTTCCAACTTGTTTTCATGTCTATAGTTTTATGTTTAGATTCTTGCATATATTTAAAGTTTTAATATAGTAGATTCAATTTATTTATGTTTACTCTGTGGAAGGCAAAATAAATGGTTTTAAAAGGGATTTTCTTTTATTTTGGAAATGTTCCCACGACCCCTCTAAATCACTTAGGGAACCACTGAACTAGTAGACAACATATCCAAGTTTAAAGTAATATCAAAAAATCATCATCATTATTTTCAAAAAATACTTAAAACTTAAAAAAAAATTGCCAAGGTTAATACAAAAATAAGGTAAAATCAATCTTTTTTACGACATATGTGCACTTAGTTTGGAAAATTTGGTCCTTCTTATTACAAACCACATTCCTTTAAGAAGATACTGCACACAACCCCAATCTTAGTCTGATTTCTTTACCAACAGAACAATGCCGAACTTTGTTATCAATTTGCTTCATGGTATATTATACGTATTGTTTCTCACTGTAGTTCGTTTTCCAGCATTCAGGTAGACGTTTGATAGCCCCTGGGTGCATAGGGAAACGAATGTAGTAGTTTATCGAAATAAAAAATTGCTTTTAAAGTTTTGGTAGCCAAGTCGTTTCAGGATTTCTTTAATTCAGGAAAATGTCCCACATTTTCAACACCCAAATAAGGCCATCTTTTACATTCACACTGCCACGCCCTCCCCCGGAACCGCTTTCGCATTACTTCAAGGGGTTGCGGGTGTCCCTTACATACTAGCCATTCATGCAACATGCACCCTAAACTTAAAAATCCGTCAAATCGAAGTCCACACATCGAAGGTTTACTGTATTCTGAAAACTAGAGTGCACTTTTCACCCAAGTTTTCTTTTACAGTAATATACTTTAAGCATGTGTAAAGAATTAATTTCGTGAAAACTACTGACTTTAAGAATGTAGCGAAAATATCTCATTTGAACGTATAGGAACCACGAAAAGCCGTTTACAGAATGTTTAAACGAGGGATCTCGAAGGAGCAGTGCGAATACGCGCTGTCAGGCAAGGTCATAGTGAAATGCGGTCCGATCGGCCACATGGTTGAACCCCGGCTGCGGCGACCGTATTTTAGTTAGCTACATAGCTAGTATGGAGAGAACGCCCGCACCATCCTAAAGTAATGCGGAAGGGCTTGGGGGAAGGGCGGTAGTATGAATCAATGAAAAAAGGATGTTTAACCGACTCGTCCTATTTTGAAATACTTAAACGTAAAGGTTCATATAAAATCAATAAAAAAATGGGTAAAAACAGTTTGGGGTAAAGCAGAAAATACTTATTTATTGGAAGCGTAATTATGAAATTTAGCATAAAAATGAGGCTGCTGCGATTCAGATTATAATGGCCGTTTATTTTGAAACCTGTAGTGCAATTGCTATAAACTTTAAGGTATGTAATAGGACCTAAGATTGCGAGTTTTATTGTATATAACGTTTTTTAAAATAAAACTCCTTAAAAATGATCTACCTACTTGTGAAATTGTTAATCATTTTAAACAATATTATCTACAAACAACTCCAGGGATTTCATTTAATTTATGTCACGAAATAGAATCGCATGGAGTCGGATATCATAAAAGAGACACGCCTGGTATGGCTGGCCATGTTGAACGAATGGTATATGAGAGGTTAGAAAAAAAAAAATTAATACCCAGAGAAAGAAAAAGCGAGCGGTCCCGTAATGGATGGAGGTAGAACATCTAGCAACTAATGATACATAGGTTGGAACATAGAAGGAGCAGAATTTAGAATTTAATGCTCAAATTGTTATTACCAAAATTTATAATGCAGGCGTGCTTTTAAACTCATTATAAATGGAAGCTTTTCTAAAAATCCGGGACCGGAAAGGAAAAATAAATACGTTTTCTTGGTAAGGATTTAATAAGTTAATTATTTTTTCGAATTTGCGTCTTAATTGGAACTATATAATGTTTCAAAAATCTACAAAATTACAATTGTCTATTTAATTTCGCTCGCTCCCGCGCATTTGCCGAACAGCTTAAACGATTATATATTTTTTTATAATAGGAGTAGAGGTTTACATTCGTAGTAAGTTCCAAACGTAACTTCTTTGAGTGTATATTGTAAAACCGTAATTCAAAATACAACTTGAGATCATTGTAGTCTGATCGGAAGTTCAAATACGTATACAAAAATATTGCTGTAACTTTGTAAATATTTCTATTGCAAGCATGAGAATGCGGAGGAAAAATGTTCTGCTTTTTTAAAATTATAAATGAAATCTGCAATACTTCACACTGCATCAGATGTAACATAGAATATCTTAGTGTTTACGGGTATTTGGAATAATTCCTAAATACGCTATAGAACGGATTTTCCAACACATTTTGCGAATTTAACAAGGTTGAAGCCAACCACAGTCGCTAGTAATTGTTCGCGTTTGAAGACGTGCTAATTATAACCGCATTACACATATTCTTGTCACGGAGAATTAGTAAGAAAACTTAGTTATCTCTCTAATGAACAAATAGAAAATAATCTGGATCCATATTCGTTTCAACAGACAAACACGAACGGGTTATGGGATCCAATTAGCCATTTGCGGAATTTGGACCGCAGATTAGTAAATATACACTTGCGATTATCGGAATGTAAATCTAAATTAAGGCAAATTTGTTCGAATGGCAAACAACATGAGAATGAATACCTTAGAACAGGACTTTCATGGAAAATTAATCTTAATGTAAGGGTTAACGATTCAAGTCGTAATTGTGTGACATAAAGTGCAGCGTTCTCGTGAAACTTCATCAAATGCAGCTGTAATTTATGGTAACTGTAGAATATGTGTTTAATTTTCCGATTTCGAAATGATTTCACGCGTTCGCAATGGAAATTGAATACCGTTCACAATTATATGTGCATGATTTGTTTTAGTATTCAAGCTTGTATAATTTGCCGTTCGATGGGGTTTAAATCGCGCTGAAAAAGCCTAACGAAAATATAGCAAATGTACGTTATGGAATTACCAATGTGTGTACTTAATACTTCTGCTTAAGCGGCAATTTTAACTCCGGCCTTAGTTATATATAAATAATTTATCCCCAACATTTGCGTATTAGGATTTTGCAACTCAACATTTCAGGAACTGGCAAGGCGAATCTAATTGAAATTCTCATGTGTAGGAACACTTTCGCCTAAATTTTACGGATGACCATTCCAGTTATCTTGTTCTTGTGAACGGGTCCATATAATCATCTCCTGACATTCACGCATGGGGGAATTCGAGTAAACATCCGCAAAACTCGACCTTCTTGCAGTTAACCGCCATTGTGCAAAACGCAAGTTAAGGGTTCCTCTTGAAAGTCGTGGGGGCTGCTTCAGGTCGCGCGTAAATTTGTACCAGCCGAATTTTCTTTCTCGGGAAAGGGATGTGGTTAGAAAATATTCCTTTATAGAAGCGGTTTGCAGCTGTAAGCGTATTGGATTTACGAAGATGAAATGTTAGTTTTTGTAGTCGTCAGCAGACGCCTTTCATTTAAGATTTTTCATCGGGATTTTTTATGTGTCACATATTTTGCTTATATTGGATTAATATGCGACACGCCGTATTCCATGACGAGGTCTGGAAAAAGCTGTTTTGGTTTCGATTCCTTAAACATTTCTTTTTGTACATTTCTGCTTACCCTTTTAATAACGGAATATTTTCAAGATTCCTACGATAGGAACAAATAAACGCATTTCCCAGTTCCTAACTGATGAATAATTAGTAATAAGTTTCCTACAATGAAATTAAATTATGCGCCGTGATTTCAAGTCATTTTCACCGATGTTTAACGTTCTTATAAACTTACAACAAAACGAAATTAATAAAGTTAACCTACATCGGTTCTTTGTACCCCTAGAATTCCGAAACGCTTAATATAACGTAATGCTTTCAATGTAATCAATTAAATTGTACCACAATATATAATAGTATGAAGCCCTACACCCCATGAAGGGGTTTGGCCCGCAAGGCAGAAGGTCAGAGCTCCCGTATCCTTGCTCTCACACCCAGTTATCGTGTGTCAAATTAATGACACGTGGTGCTGCGGTGAGCATCACACATTAGGCAACCGCATTATTACCCCTTATTCATTCGCACGCAGATACCCAAGTATTGAAGACGACTGGGTAGGCCGCCCGCCAGACATCGAGTCAAGGGTTGGAACTCCAGACCTCCCGCACCGGAGCTCAGTGTTCTACCTACTGGACCACACTGGCGCCTACAATATACTGGCCCTATTACAGGAATACATTTGCTTTAAAAAAAATTTCAGGTTTTATTACGCGCTATAATATAATTGTATGTTCTAGACAATCTTAGCTTTAGGAGAAATACGGATTTATACGAAGGGAGTACTTATTTCACACAAACTGTTTACATTTCTGTCTGTACTGCAGCCGAATGTACTATGAAATAATTACCTAAGACAGTTATGTCGTCAACATACACCAGCAATTATACGAGGGGAGTATAGATTCGCCCTGGACTTTTTTATACGCAGTAATAGTAACAACAAAAAGTTAATGAAAAGAATTTTATTTTTCAAAATAATGCCCTTGCTTTAATATACGGTACACTAATGCCAACGGTCGGGCAACTTGCGAATACCGGCAGAAAAAAAGTTTTTGGGTTGCCTGCGAAGCCAAATTTCCACCGCTTTCATCACCTTGTCATCCGACTTGAATTTCTTGTCTCCCATGTACGCTTTAAGGGGTTCAAAAAGATTAAAGTCGCAGGGCAATAAGTCGGGACTATAAGGTGGGTGAGGCAGTACTTCCCATAGAAATTTATCCAGCGTTTCTTGGGTTAAGCGGGCAACATGTGGATGTGCATTATCGTGGAGAAGAATGATGCCTTTACTCAATAGTCCGCGTCGTATGGTTCTCACAAACTCCCTGATTTTTAAAATAAGTTGACTGTAATATTCTGAATTTATAGTCTTTCGGTCAACTACAAAATCTACCAAAATTGGACCATGAATATCCCAGAATACAGTAGCCATCACTTTGCCTGCTGACGGTACGGTTTTGAATTTCTTTGGCGGAGAATTTGAGTGACGCCATTCCATGCTAGCCTGTTTAATTTCTGCGATGTAAGGGTGCACCCAAGATTCGTCTACGGTAATGATTCGTTCCAGAAAACTGTCTCTTTGAATTTGAAACCGTTCAAGAAGTTCTTGTGAAATTTGAGCCCGTTTCTGCCTTTGTTCATAAGACATGTCCTTTGGAACCCACCGTGCACTAACTTTGTTAAATTTAAGCTTTTGGGAAATGATAACCTGAACACCGCGAACACTAATCTTCGCTGTTTCGGCCAATTCGCGAATTGTTATCCGCCTATTTCCCCAAATAAGCTCTTCAATACGTCGAACATTGTTGTGTCCCTTGCTGTATGATTGCTCCAACTACCCGTCGAATAATCACACAACGCAGATTCTTTCTACAGTATATTCAAAATGTTTCAAAAACACAGGACAATACAAAAGGGTGCACTATGACAGCTAAAAAATACACAACAATTCTAGTAAAATTAAACAAAACGTCCAAATTCCAACGGTAACGTCAGAAACAAAATCATTTTTCGTTAGTAGGCATCAAGCGTCTCCAACATTCTCCCACCTGGGAAACTTTAAACTAAACGTTTTCCATAAAACAAGAGGCTCGATACCTACCAATTACATTCCTTATACATAAGCAAATCTCTGAGGCACTTTAATTTTCCGACCATATAGAGACACGTGATCGCTTTTCACCTTTTCGCACTTCACTTCACTTTCTTCTCGATCGGGGCCCCCAGATATATCGGCTATGGGAGTGGTCGTTTCGTCGACAAATGAGTCTTCTGCCAGACTCAACACCTCCTCCTTCTCCAACGTACCTGGCGCAGTCTTCTCGAGAGGATAGAGTCTCTGGATCGGCCGAACCAGTTGACCGGTTTTCGTCTCTACCCGCACTAACCGCGTTTTACCATCTCGCCCTGGTAAAAGTTCCACTACCCGAGCCAGTGGCCAATCAATGCGTTTCGAATTGTCATTGTCGACCAAAACAACGTCACCAACCGAGATAATGTCCTCCTCTTTACACTTGTAATGCTGACGCAATTGCCCTAAATATTCTATGCGGAATCTTTTCCGTAGATCATTTCGCAAGTTTTGCAGGTAACGTATACGTCGGTTTAAGGAGATTGCATCGACCGAATCGCAGTCCGGTACACCAATTTCACTGAGCTCCCGCGTAAACATCATCGGGGTCAACGGCATTAAGTCTGCAGATTCGCTCGAAATGTACGTTAACGGTCGTGAATTTATAACCGCTTCACTGTCGCACAGCACTGTATAGAGTTCCTCGTTACTAAGATTAGCCCGACCTAGCGTTCTCCTCAACAGTTGTTTTACCAGTCCTATCAGTCTTTCCCACCATCCTCCCCACCAGGGAGCTGAGGGTGGATTGAACCGCCAACTAATTCTTTGCACCGAGCTGAATTGAACTATTTGTTCCCAGTCCAACTGACCGAACAGATTTTCCGCACCAATGAAGTTAGTTCCATTGTCTGTGTAAATAATGCGTGGTCGACCACGTCTCGCGACAAATCTTCTTAAGGTTTTCAAATAGTCCGCTGTAGATAATGAAGTTGTAACGTCTAAATGGATAGCTCGGTACACAGCACACGTGAAAATACAAATCCATATTTTTCCAGTCTTCGTGAACACAGGACCCGCCAGATCAATACCTGTCACTTCAAAAGTGACCGCATCTCTAACTCGATCTAGTGGCAATTCTGTCGGAGTCATTTTCATCCCCCTGGCATTATACCGCTTACAAGATGTACATGAAGAAATGACTGATCGAATTGATCGCCGCCCTCCAAGTATCCAATATCGTTCTCGAAGAATGTTCATCAGTCCTTGGGTACCCACATGACACGATTTTGTATGTGTATCATAGATCAATTTAGAGACCACCGAATGTTTCCCGGGTAATAAAAAAGGATATCGAAACGTTTCCAAATCATCCCTTCTGACGATTTGGGTTTTCAAACGGTACAGTCCTTCTTCGTCTTCAAAAACGTTTAGTGAGGAAAATTGTTTATCATTTTCCTTCAAAAATGACTCTTTTTGGATCATCCGGATAAGCTCCTCCTCCCCATGCTCTATTTCATCCACAGAAAGTTCACCAACCCTTGGATTATTCTGTTTCTTACAATTATGGCAAAATCGACATATCCAACCTATCATCCGCACGATTTTTTGGTATTTCGAAAAGTAATTGTAAAAACTTACTGTTTCTATGTTGAGCAGGGTGGATACGGTTTTCTTTTTCCGTTCAGCGTTGATCTCGCTTTCATTATCGGTAGTTTCCTCCGCAGGCCATCTATCTTTCGGTTGATACAGCCAATCGGGTCCCTCCCACCATTGCGATTGGGCCAGATCTTTAGGGGAGCATCCTCGGGAGGGTAAATCTGCAGGATTCAAGGCGCCAGGCACATGTCGCCAGGAACTCTCAACGGTCAGCAGGCGGATTTCGTGTACCCTGTTCCAGACAAAGGTCGACCACTCATCTTCCCGCTTTATCCAAGACAACACCGTCGTTGAATCCGACCAAAAATAACTGTCAATCTCTTCGCCAAATGTTTCCCGAACTTGAGAATATAACCGCGCACCGATTGAAGCTGCTAACAGTTCCAACCTGGGGATTGACATTGCTTTAACTGGGGCAACTCGACTTTTGGCTTGGATTAGATGTACTTTCACTTCCCCTTGCACTTCTCTTCTCAAAAATATGACGGTTGCGTAGGCCACATTACTTGCGTCACAAAATGTGTGTAGACTGAGCTGTGGGTTCTCATCCGAACCTGCTCCTATCCATCTCGGGATTTCTATCTTGAAAAGGAGATTCAACTCTTTAGTCCAATTTTGAAAAAGCGTCTTGCTAACTTCATCGACTTCGCTATCCCAACCAATATTATGTTCCCACAGTCGCTGTAACAGCAATTTCGGGAAAAGGGTCGCAGGACAGGAAAATCCTATCGGATCAAAGATACGTTGTGCAATGGAAAGTATAAGTCGCTTGGTCATTTTCCCTTCAGATTCTACAACTTGATGACCAAGGGTAAGTACATCTAGTTCTTTATTCCAGTTTAATCCTAATAACGGTACGGGATTTAAACTGCTGTTGCTATTTCCATTATACTCCCACCCTCTGAGGTCAAAGCTCGCCTCAGACATGATTTCCGCTGCCTCTACTATAAATCTGTTCAACGCTTCCGTATTGGGTAAACTGGTTACGCAGTTGTCCACATAAAATCCGTTCAACAACTTTTGAACCGTCTCAGTAGAGTATGAAGTGTCTCCATTTTCGCATTTTTTCAAACATTGGTTTAAATGAAATTTTATGGTCGCTCCTAGCAAAAAGGGCTCGCGTTCACGCCAAACACGACTCTTTGATGTCGGTAGACCTTTTCAACTCCATCTTCCGTTCTCCACAGAAACCGCAAGAAATCTCTATTATTCTTATTCAGACTTATTTGTAGGAACGCCTTTCTTATGTCGGACGTTACACCTATCTTATCCTTTCTAAATCGCAGAAGTATAGAAGGTATCAACTCTATCAGGTTCGGTCCCTTCTCTAGACAATCATTCAGCGAAGGTTTTCCCTTTTCTCTCGCGGATGCGTCAAATACTGGACGGATCATTGTCGTCATGCTTTCCTCTTTAATAACAGGTCTATGAGGCAAATAGTGTGCTGGGTTCTTTAACTCTGCCTGTGGTACTTCCTCAATTATATTTTCATTTACCCATTCTGAGAAAACTTCTTGGTACCTATCGTAGTAACCGGTACGTCGCAGCTTACTCT
>JABXWE010007582.1:0-41251 GCA_014611495.1 Limonius californicus
ATAAATTCGAATAGGCTTAAATATTTGCTTACATAGAACATAAGAATTATCTTTATTGCAAGTCACTGCTATATAGGAACATGGATAATACTTACAACGGCTTTTGATTAGAGAGTTATTCTGGCCGGAAAACTCCTATTCTATTTGGATTTTGTAATGAATTCGAATAGGCTTCAATATTTGATTACCTAGAACATAAGAACTATCTTTATTACGAGTTACAATGTACTGTGTAAGAGCATGGATAATACTTACAACGGCTTTTGATTAGAGAAATTTTCTAGGCTGAAAACTCCTATTCTGTTTGGATTTTGTCGTAAATTCGAATAGAACATAAGAACTATCTTTATTGCAAATCACTACTGTATAGGAACATGAATAATACTTACAACGGCTATTGATTAGAGAATTTTTCTAGGCTGAAAACTCTTAGCCTGTTTGGATTTTGTCATAAATTCGAATAGGCTTAAATATTTGCTTACATAGAACATAAGAATTATCTTTATTGCAAGTCACTACTATATAGGAACATGGATAATACTTACAATGGCTTTTGATTAGAGAGTTATTCTGGCCGGAAAACTCCTATTCTATTTGGATTTTGTAATGAATTCGACTAGGCTTCAATATTTGATTACCTAGAACATAAGAACTATCTTTATTACGAGTTACTATGTACTGTGTAAGAGCATGGATAATACTTACAACGGCTTTTGATTAGAGAAATTTTCTGGGCTGAAAACTCCTATTCTGTTTGGATTTTGTCATAAATTCGAATAGAACATAAGAACTATCTTTATTGCAAATCACTACTGTATAGGAACATGGATAATACTTACAACGGCTTTTGATTAGAGAATTTTTCTAGGCTGAGAACTCCTATTCTATTTGGATTTTGTAATGAAATCTAACAGGCTTGCATTTTTACTCACGTAGGACATTAGAACTTATTGCAAGGCACTAGTGTATAGGAGCATGGATAATACTTAAACGGCTTTTGATTAGAGAATTTTTCTGGGCTAAAAACTCTTATACTGTTTGAATTTTGTAAAGAATACCAATAGGCTTGAACATTGGCTTACATAGAACATAAGAACTGTCTTAAATGCGAGTCACTACTGTATAGGAGCATAGAAAATACTTACAATGGCTTTTGATTAGAAATTTTTTTTCTAGATAGAAAACTGAATATAGTATGGACTTTGTAATTAATTCGAAATTACGAGTCACTACTGCAGCATGTCTTCACACAAGATCATCTAAAATTCTTACAATATCGATTGATTGAAGTATTTTTATAACCAGAATACTCTTACCAAGTTTCGTAACAGATTCAAAGTCACTACTATATTCTATCATGACACATTATATTATCGCCAATACCCAGAATGCATATTGATTAAAGTATTTTCTGAATAGAAAACCCTATTCGATTTGGATTTTGCAAGGAATTCCAACAGGCCTGAATATTTACTCCCGTAGGACATAACTACTTTCATTGCAAGTTACTACTGTATAGGAGCATGAATAAAACTTACAACGGCTTTTGATTAGAGAATTTTTCTGGTCTAAAAACTCTTATACTGTTTGGATTTTGTAATGAATACGAATAGGCTTGAATATTGGCTTACGTAGAACATAAGAACTGTCGTAATTGCGAGTCGCTACTGTGTAGGAGCATAGATAATACGTCCAATGACATTTGATTAGAAAATTTTTCTGGATAGAAAACTCGTATCTTGTATGGATTTTGTAATTCATTCGAACAAGCTTGAATATTTGCTACATACAGCGTCAGAATTAAATTTATTACGAGTCGCTACTGCAGCATATCTTCACACAAAATCATCTAAAATTCTTACAATATTGATTGATTGAAGTATTTTTAGGTCCAGAAAACCCATGTTTCGTAACGAATTCAAAATCACTACTATATTCTATCATTAACACATTATAGCAGCGCTAATATTCCGCTATTGATTAACGTATTTTATGAACAGGAAACTCTATTCTATTTAGATTTTGTAATGGATTCGAACAGGCTTGAGTATTTACTCACATAGAACATACGAATTACTTTTATTACTAGTCACTACTGTATAGTATAGCATGGATACTACTTACAGTGGCCATTGATTACAAAATGTTTCTGGGCAGAAAACTCGTATCTGTTTGGAGTTTGTAATGGATACGATCAGACATGAATATGTGCCCACATTTAACCTAAGAACTACATTTATTACGAGTCCCTATTGTATTCTCTCATCGTCGTATAGGAGCATCGATAATGCTACTTACCATGGTTATTGATTAGAGTATTTTTTGAACAGAAAACTCATATTTTGTTTGGATTTCGTACTGTATTCGAACAAGCTTAAATATTTGCCACATACAACATATGAACTACTTTTAGTACGAGTTAATACTGTATCATATCATCTTGACATAGTCACCCATAATATTTACAATGATTATTAAATAAAATATTTTTCAGGACGGACAGAAAACTCGTATCGTGTTTCTGTTTTGTAATTAGTTGTAACTTGTAACATATTCAATAATTTACTTAGATACAACTCATAAACTCCGTTTAATACTTGCATTTAGAACATTTTGAATTATTAAGTATTTTTCTGAATTGAAATCCTTTTATCACGTCCCTGTTTTATAATCATATCGAAGTGATTCGATGATTTGCTTACATACGCTACTAAAGATGTATTTTTTGAAATATCTATCTATCTATCTCGGGGCATGATTAAGTGATAAATTTTAAATGTGCTGTAGGCAGAAGGTTCTTATGTGATTTCCATTTTATAATCGGTTCGTTCACCCTCGATGCTTCACTTAAATACATTAGAAAAATTAAAGTTTTGTTACGAGCCACTACTGTATTAGGTATATTAACTTTATATAAGAGAAGCGGAGAATCGACGACGGTGGAAGAGTATGGGGGAGTATATCGGCAATTGGATAGACAACGGCTGATGATGATGATGAAGCAAATTAACAATAAAATGTTTATGTGGTCAATTCTAAGAGAGAAGGCTCTCATTTCTACTACGTTGTGTAACCGATTTGATCATGCTCTATGATTACTTATCACAAAAAGTACATTTTTTTAAATCTCTGCTATATTATATCTTTTTTAGATACGATGATATATAGGAAAATACAAGAGTCCGTACTGTATTATACCATCTTTATCTAAGGGAATAAATATAGAATCTTTAAGTGATGAATTGTAAAGTATTTTCTGGACATTCCGTTTTCGAATCCGTTGGTTCAGGTTTAATTTTTTTGCTTATATAGGACAGGACAAGGAGACTTCCTGCCAATCCCTACTGTGTTACATGAGCTATACATAGAAATAAATAATACAATGGTTTTAAGTTATAAATTATTTAGGTATTTTCGAGCACAGGAAGCTTTCGTCTTTGTAAACAGTTCAAACAGGTTCAATTATTTTCTTACACATGTACGATATAAAAAGTACATTCCTTAGCCCCCCACCTTACATCATTTTCACAAATGGAAATAAATAATACTTACATTAGGTATGGTATGAGTTCTAAAGTGTTTTCGTGGACAGCTAGTATTTATCCGGTTTGTTTTGTAATCGGTTCGATCAGCTTCGATCGCTTTCGTGCTTTCTCATGTAAAAAGTACTTGTAGTTGATGTGTTTACTATGTAATAGTATTATCTTCAAATGCTAGAAGACCGACTTCTCTTTGGCCAGGAATTCACATGATGCAAATGAAACTTCACCTCCAAAACAAATAGTAAGACCAATTCGCAAGGGAATGTTTCGTTTCTTCTAATGTTTCATACCAATTTTTTAGACCTTTCAGTGACCACCTCGCACAAAAAAGGTAAACAATGGCTTTAACGAGCAGAAAGATGCCTTTAACCTACTAGTCTAGTAACCTAGCGAGCGAAATACCTCGCATATCACACAAGAATACCTTCATTAGCGAAATAGCTGGGGGACGAGAGGCACAGGCCGTTTTAAACTGATAACACTTAAGTATTTGAGCCTGTCACTCTCGAACTCCACAACGTAATTTATTCCACGGCATATCAACCGTAAAGAAACTAGTTTGCATTCTTAAAATGTCTTTGGAGAGAACGCGAGTTCTGGCGTGATCGATATTTTTCGGTTACTAATAGCGGATCGAAAATACTTTTGGTTTTAGTGGTGGAATGTGGATTAGATTTGCCAAACTTCTGGTTTTACTTCGTTTATATGTAAACGTTGGTATGTCAAATACATTAGCAAAACCTAAGTGCTAGATGGTAACACTTGTTATTTGATAATAGCACGATCCTCTGCTAATATCATTTGTAAGAACAAGGTATTGCCATCTAGTGACGACAGCCAGGACCCACGCACACAATGTTTAATGGATGGGCTTAGTCTGATCTATTTAATATCAAGTCGATTTATGAAGCAATGTCGGATGTGAATTATATTCTGTAAATAGTATTTTTAGAACATACAATTTAAATTTTGTCGTTTGTATAATACTTTGACTACTCTTCCATATACATATTTTAGGAGAACAGCTATAGTAACATTATTGTTAGTATAGTACAGAATTTAGGATCATTTATCATTAATGTCGCTGTCTGTTGTAAAATTGATAAATGACACTAACGTGCTGCCATCGGGCGACGATGGACGAAGTCAAATTGCTACAATCTCACATGTGCACATGCTAATCTTTTAATATCACATCTACGGTACTATAATTAAAATTAGGAATTTTTGTAGAACTTATTTTATTATTGAGAATACAACAAGCTTAAGAAATCCGAAAAATCTATACAGTCGGTCTCTTAGGTCTCAAGTTCAAAGTGTTTCACAAAAACAAACCCTGTATAATGGCATATGGCGATGTTGTACTCGTACCAACCATTTTAATAACTCGTGTCTTATATGGCAGCGAGTTAACATTAATTATTGTTCTTGTTACTCATAAATGTTTGAATTTACTGTATCATTATCATAATATGTGACATATATGAATAGTACAAGCCAATTATAAAATCGCAAAGCTGATATAAAGGCTGCGTAGGCAGGTTTTAGCGTTTCCTCCCTGATAAATGTTGTAGTTCTCATGGAGCAGGCAGGACAACTCCGGGCATTAAAAATTTAAGACTCGTCCGGAGAGCTAAGCTTACTTGCACCGCAGGCGTCTACTTACAGATTTCGCAAATGCAAAACCAATAAATCGGGAAGGCCACGTCTCGTTTCGCTAACGAGATGAGGATAAATGAATTTCAGTTAAATGCTCCAGACACGTACACGTACTTTTCACTAAAATATTACTCCGTGAATCTCGTCTCTGTAACCAAATGAACCTGGAAACCTGTTTACGTTTAGCATTGGCAAGATATATGCAAACGAACTGTACCGGAATGGGTTATTTAATTTAAAAACCAGAAAGCCCACTCCCTTCGCGTGCTTGGCTTTTATATTGGGCGAGGCAATTTTCAAAAAGGACAAAAGTGCGGATTTGGTTGTTACTCCGATAAGCCCTTAATCAGGAGAAGTTGCACCAAATAAAACCAAACTTTAGGTCTACATGTCTGCTTGAGGCCACAACTGTAATTGATTAGGGTTAAATAGGAATTTGTAGTTGCACACGAGGTCTGCGTTAATTAGTTATTAGCTACGTCAACTTCACGAACTAGTGTTTGGCTTTTACTTATTGAAGTTAATTAATTTCTCATCAGGTAAATCTGAACGTTTCGCTGTTGTAAGGTAGAGTAAAACACAAGGTGTGTCAACAACTGAAACAAACCATTATCACAAAACAACAATCAATCTTTTTTGAAAAGCTAGTAGAAAACGTCTTCTGTTCGAAAAACTGCTTCTATAGAGCCAAATTGCTTCTGTAAAACAAAAAACAAGCCCTCTTATGTAACGTATTTTCCATATAAAAATTATGGCTTAGAAATACAGAATACATAAAATATATTTTGGAGCAAAAACCCTTTGTAATCGTGCCCTAGAAAATGGAACAATAAATGTTCTACAGAAAATCTTCGTCAGTAATATTTTATAAAATAGAAAAAGTAGAACTGATTCCAGGAATTAAGTCTTTTGGCAAATACGGTATGAAACGGCGCAAAAAATCCTTCGGATTGTGGCAAAAACATGCCAAAAAGTTGCGAGAAACACTCAAACGATTCAGTTTTTGCTCCGGTGTGACCAACCGCGGCACCTAAGCGCCATGTATTTTTTCATTTCCAATTCTTCAGTTAAAATT
Organism: Limonius californicus; assembly: GCA_014611495.1. Classification (NCBI taxonomy): domain Eukaryota; kingdom Metazoa; phylum Arthropoda; class Insecta; order Coleoptera; family Elateridae; genus Limonius; species Limonius californicus. The sequence goes on from JABXWE010007582.1 coordinate 6,277, forward strand.
CTGTGCACACTGTCATTTGAGATACCCACTATGTCTGCTATCTCGCGCATTTACTCGACGGCCATCCAATACGATACGATGAACTTTATCAATCATATCCGGGGCAGTAGCAGTTTTTGGACGTCCACTACGGGATTCATCATTTGTGCTCACACGCCACTCTTGAATTCGGCGACCCAGTTTTTAACCATTGAAAACGAAGGAGCGGATTCCAATAGTTTCCAGCTCTGCTTTGATTTCGGTTGGTGTTAAGCCTTTCAAATGAAAGTACTTTATCACTGCTCTCAACTCAGTGTTCTCCATTGTTTACAAAATCACACGAGACGGTCACTTTGGCGTACTGTCAAAAACAGACTATTGACAGATCGCTCTGTACTGTTATTTAATCTAATAAAGGATAGTTCTATAAAATGGGAAAGAAGATTCCTCCGAATTCGCACCATCTCTGTGTTAGACCACGTAGTTATCGAATAATCCTCGTAGAAATAGACCCACTTCTATATAAACTGAGTAATTTTTCTCTTGGTAAAGAACACAAATCGTTGGAAAATCCAATAAGTACGAAGAAACTATGTCGAAAACACAAATATATTCACTTCCAAAACAAACATTTTAATAGCGAAATCTCGTCTAGAGCTTGGTACAAACCCACATCTTAAAAACCTGAACATTTACAAAAACCATCAAATACTCTAGAAAAACAGAACACCTATTTTTGCAGTAGATTCTTTTTTGAATTCCGGAAAAACGAACTTATGGAAAATCAATAGAAATTCTCATCTAGAAAATAATCGACGATTTTCTGCAGGAAATTTACTTCTAGTGGTCTGAAATAGACCCAATCTTTCCCAAGATCAGTTACGTACTTTCACAGAAAACTGATCATAATTTGTTCTAGAAGTAGAGGAAAATCTATTTCCAAAGTATTGGAAGAAAACCACTGCCATACAATGAAAGGACACTATCATGTAGAAAAACACAGCAGCCACTTTTCCACTTTCATGTGGGAAAATAGAGCAGCCATTTTTCGGAAAATCATTTTTCTACTAAATCGTAGTAACCTCAATTACTTGTAATAAACAGGAACAAACCATTCGTACAGATTCAGCACAAACTCCTTTCTGAAAAAACTGAGTACATAAAATACTCATTTAGAACGGTGTAATAAGCTTTCTTCCTGAAAATATAACACTTTTCTAAAAAAGTATTGTAAATTCCTTTCTTGCTTCTTGCATTCAACGGAAACATCTTCAATCTCCAAAAAAATTGCTTGCCGCTTCACACATACATAGGGTTATTGCTTTAGGTACTTGAATTTTTCCCCGGATTTGCCCCTGTATAATAGAGTTATAAATCCTGAAATTAAAGGGTAGCGGTTCGTGCACACTCGAACATATGCTGTTTTCTTCACGCCCCTTTAACGCAACCCCAACATGAGGAATTAAAAGCTGAGAAAGCGTGTGCTAATTGCAATATCGAGCACGTGACGTCACGCTTTGATCTATTAGGACCCACCCCGAGCACCGGATGTCAATTACACCGAATTTATTTGGGGGATATCGCCGAAAATCTCCCACAGCATTACTCATTCCTGGATTGAAGCTCCCGGGGCTTGAAGTGCATAGAAATGCAGTTATGGGATGTCTAAGCATGTTTAACTTGAGGGCTGGAAGAAGGGAGTTTTTAATACTATAATGGCGCGAGGGTGTAGCGCCATGCGTGATTTGGCAGATAGCAAGGGGTGTTTTTTATAAAGTGGAGTTTTCACGCTAGGAATTCATCTAATGAGTCATAATGTGTCGTGCTTTGCGATTTGAAACCAAATCCGAGCGTGGTTTTGCCGTCTGGATTGGGTTTCCGCTGCGGGGCAGCTTATCTGCAATCTCGCTGCATTTCAGGTTTGACTACAATGCATTAAGAGGCACAACAGCGAGTATTTTTAAAAGAATGATTGTGTATACTTAGTTGAGCTTAATGGCCACACGTCAGTTTTCTAAATATACTAATGTCGCGTTTTTGTTCCAGATTGCCATGCCTCAACGCCCCTCAATTCTCGGAGTTCGGTGCAGACAGCTACGGCTCCATACGCCGTAAGTAAACAGTGATCAGCTGGAGTTAAAACTTAACACTCCGATCAGTGCAATAGGAGTCTGGAAATAGATGCTATGTGTAATTTACAGACGTTAGTGCGAGTAAAGATAGACATGATGAGGTGCGCCGGACTAGTGTTGCTAGTGACATTGACTATAATCTCGAACACGTTCGCGGACAGTTCAATAATCTCTTCTTCGCATTCTGATCTGACTGAAGGAGAGGGCCGCTGCGAGGAGATCACAATCCCCATGTGCCGAGGTATCGGCTACAACCTAACGCGAATGCCAAACGAACTAAATCATGACAACCAGGAAGAAGCTGGATTAGAAGTGCATCAGTTTTGGCCCCTAGTTGAAATAAAATGCTCACCAGATTTGAGGTTTTTCCTCTGCTCAATGTATGCTCCAATTTGCCTGAAAGACTACCAAAAACCCTTACCACCTTGCAGAGACCTCTGCAGACGAGCACGGGAGGGTTGCGAACCCTTGATGCAGCAATACGGGTTCAGGTGGCCTGAACGCATGGAGTGCGAACAGTTCCCGGTGTTCGGAGCTTCTCAAGAAGTTCTATGCATGGACCAGAACAAGAACGATTCCGCAAGCCGATCTTCCTCGCCTACAAAATCCTCGACGACTCGCCCCAAACATAACAAAGTTTGTAAGAATTCAAAAAACTGCGCAGATCCTCCAGGAGAAAGAAACAAACAACCCCGCGGCCGGGATTGCAACTGCACGTGCCACCCACCACTCATTCTCCTGGAGAACACGCCGTACTTCAACAAAAGCATAAGCGTCGGAGGCGTCGAAAATTGTGCGTTCCCGTGCAAGGAGACGTTCTTCAAACAGGACGAAAAAGAGTTCGCCACCGTATGGATAACTCTGTGGTCGAGCCTGTGCGCGGCGTCAACGCTAATGACACTTACCACGTTCCTGATAGAGACTGAACGCTTCAAGTACCCAGAACGACCGATTGTGTTCCTCTCGGCCTGCTATTTTTTGGTATCCATGGGATACTTGGTGCGAGTGATCTTGGGGCATAAAGAAGTAGCGTGCGATCAAGATATCATCAGATACTCTTCAACTGGTACCAATGCGTGCACCTTGGTGTTTTTGCTGGTTTACTTCTTTGGGATGGCTTCTTCCATATGGTGGGTGATCCTTTCGTTTACTTGGTTCCTCGCCGCAGGACTGAAATGGGGCAACGAAGCTATTGCAAACTACTCCCATTACTTCCATTTGGCGGCGTGGATGATCCCAACCGTTCAAACCGTCAGTGTTTTACTATCAGGCGCTGTAGATGGAGACCCCGTATCTGGAATATGTTACGTTGGAAACATGAACATGGACAACCTACGCACATTCGTACTCGCACCGTTACTAGTTTACCTCGTCTTGGGCACAACCTTCTTATTTGCCGGATTTGTATCCCTCTTCAGAATTCGGAACGTAATAAAGAAGCAAGGTGGTGATGGAGGTTCGAAGGCCGACAAGCTAGAAAAGTTGATGATCCGAATTGGAATTTTCAGCGTCTTGTACACGGTTCCAGCTACCATAGTCATAGCATGTCATTTGTACGAATGTGCTTATCATGACGAATGGTTGAAACCGCTAGCTTGCCAATGTTTAACCGGTGTCGTGGGAAGACCCAGAGATGGACCTTTATATTCTGTGGTGATGCTGAAATACTTCATGGCCTTGGCAGTGGGGATCACGTCGGGGGTGTGGATTTGGTCCGGAAAGACCGTGGACTCGTGGAGAAGACTGTGGAGGAGGCTGTTTGGCCACCCAGATAGAACCGGAGCGGGTGCCGTGCTCATTAAAAGCCGCCCAGGAAAACCACCACCTCAATATCTCGTAGCAGGACCTGGAAGCGCGTCTCTTTTGGCTCCGACGGGCAGCGTTGCGTCTGCAAGCCAACATCATTTACACCACCACGTGCTCAAGCAGCCACCCTTGAGTCACGTATGACAGCCAGGCGACGGGGCCACGCCTGTAGTTATAACTCATCAAGCACCCGGTTCTGGGCCTTCTTTGAGCAACTACGGGCCTATTTGAGTGACCGCCTTGGCCCCTCGCCACTCGGTCACAGCTCTCTAGTCTCACGGTGCCATCTGATTGCCGCGCGTTTTGGTGGACACTAAGGTTTATTTAAAGTACTCATTTTTTATGTATAGCATGAAAAAGAATCAAAAACTGTACTGTTTACGTTTTGACTGAGTTCATTATAGGTATACTCATTCTCTGAATTAGATTACCAAGGATTTAACATCTGTAAACTTGTAATGATTATGATTAAGGAAAAAAATGGAAACTCATTGATCTTACTTTGCTAGGACTATTAATGTTGTTCTCCCCTCCCCGTTCGTAGATACGCTCTTCTGTAAATATGTCTCCCATCTTACTGTCTATTTATCTCGACTGTGACTGCCTCGTGAAAATCTTGAGGATCTCATGATGCCGCGCTTACGAAAGAAGGGAAATTCAAAATAATGAAAACAGATGTGAGAAATATATACGTAATATTTTAATTGGATAAAAATAGGAAAATAATAAATCGATGTGATTTGCATGTTTAGATAGAATGATTGTGCATTAAATGCTATAATGTAACAAATTCTACGTACTTGCCCTGAAGACTTAACCATCAACGTGCCATAGTCGTTTTATGTTTTTAATGTTACAAACAGGGACCATATTTTTAAGGCTTTGCATTTTAGCATTTAATAACGTGCGTTTTATGATTCCTAATACCTGTATAAATCCTAATATATTCTTGTAGGCGTACACTAGGTGTAAGTTTTTATATGGAATATTTATTGAATTGACCCAATAATCTTTTGTACTTGTTTCTTTGTGTATAATCCAGTTTTGTACATACATTTTATAACACTGAATTTAACAGCAAATGCGTGATGTCATAAGCATAAGAAATAGTTATAAAAATAAAAATAAATCGGTGATAAATTGTATCCAGATATTGCTTTATGAAGCGGTTTTATATTATAGGAACATATCAAATTCTTAAAAGTTAACTGAAACTTGTTTTCATGCACAAACGAATATTTTTATTAGCTAGGAATGATTTCGCGTTGATTCCGTTGAAACTTTGCTCCTGAACATTCGCATTTTGTTATTGTTGGAATTTTAGTGAGGCGAGAGCACAACTTGTATTTTTATGTTATCTTTAACCTTCTTGTACAGAATTGTATTTGTAATTGAGTGTATAGTAAACATAGTTCTGTAATTGTATGCTTCAAGTATGTATACGATTTTAATTAAATTTTATTGTTTAAATTATGACTGGATTTTTGATTGACTATTAGAAAATTTAAATACTGTTGTTAATACCAAGAAAGAGATACTGATTCTTATACAAATATTTAACAGAAATTATCGTTGCTTCATATGTTACTTACGCGTTTTTAAATTTATATAGATTAACTGGATAAGAATATATAAAAACAGTATTGAGGAAATTTTAATTTTAGTTTGTTAATACTGATATCTAATCTGTTTGTTAGCAACTAAAATAAATTTGAACGTACAGTGCTTGACAAAACCAATTCCGAAATCTTAACAGCTGCAATACACGATACCTATTATATACAGGACGTATCAAAAATAGGTACAAATATTAAATCCTATGGTAGATTACAATATATACAAGCTAGAAAAAAACATTTCTATGGCAATGGGACCCTTAAGATATGAGAAAATAATAATTGAAAATTTGGCCCAAAATTGTTGAGTACCGCAGTATACAAATAAAAATTTGAGTTCAAAGACGACATGTTAGTCAAAGGAGAGTAAGATAGAAGCGCAAAACAATTTCTTATCACCTGCCACAAACCAATACTATTGGGTAGGTCAGTAATTTCTATTCCGTCTGTTGTTGTTATCACAAGCTAGACAAGTTTTACGTGTTTGCCACTTTGGATTTACTTTACAATTAGGTAATAACCTTCTACAGCTGAAATGCATTTTCTATGTATCATCAGCAGTTCTCATAAAAATTTTATTTTATTTTCAAATTAAAAAAAAATAAACTTGATGATTTTTGAAAAATGAATAGTAGGTACCATTGCATTCTACTTGAGACAACTTATCACTGGTTTAACTGTTTGTACGTATTTCTGATACACCCTGTATATTTAAAAGACTGGCAATTAGCATTACAACTTCATATGATCATATGTAGTGTTGTTGGTCGCTTTATGGCTTCAGTAAGCAAAAGGTAAGTATATTTTAATATATAAATAAATCATATGAACATTCAAAAGAAAATACCGCACTGATTAATTACAATATAAGATTCTTGGGTTGCTTTTCGCAACCAGGCTTAATCGAAAACTTTGGTGACCATACTATAGTTTCTTAAAAGCATTACACTTATGAATATTTGAAATTGCCATTTCCGTTAGGACCGCGTTCCCCAAAATTTTAAGTTTCGCAACCCTATTTTGTAAATATGGTACACCTTTTTTGCAAGACGGAATCTCGTACTTTGCCGAGCGCTGTAGAATGGTGCAGAAAGTGTGACAGTGGGGACAGAACTTATAAGACCATAATGCATGTTCAGTTCGGTTAGTTTAATAGTAAGCGTAGCAGCGAGTAGAGGCGTAATATTTCGTTTGTGTTCTGTTGCACCTGAGTGCAGATATTTAATCGGGTCTAAACCTAATTGTGAGCATGCAAGTAATCTGAGTCTGAAAATACAAAAGCTGCCAACACTCTTAAAGCAAAAACTTGTAAAAAAAATTGTAACGTGTATTTCAATTTTGGTTTTATAAATACAGTCGTTACTGCTGAAAAGCGACAACAGTGTGTACTATGAAACCAAATAAACTAAAGAGGTATCTGCAAACAAAGCTAAAGATCATGAAAATAAATCTCGTTATTTCTTTGTGAAGGAATTGAAAAGTTTATCAATCAGAAATTAGCCTTTAGTACAGTTTTGTCGTTGCCTCAAAAAGCTCTTCTTGCATCTTATAAAGTTGCGCATCACATAGTCAAGTGCAAGAAACCACCTCATACTACTGCGGAAAACCTTATTCTTCCTGCTGCCGTTGATAAGGTCGCAACAGTGCTTGGAGATAGTTATGCTAAAGAGATTCAGAAAATATTAGCATCAACTAATACTATTAGTAGGCGCATTGATGATATGTCGGAGGATCTGCAGAAGCAGCTTCGTTCGAAACTTAAAACAAATTGTTTGCCAGTGAGCTAGACGAGGCAACAGATATGATCGACGACTCACATTTGATAGTCTACGTTCGTTACTGTGATAATGCATCTATATTTACTTTTCTACAAAGAAATTCAGAACGGAAAGAACTACGGGTGCGGATGTATTTTAAATAACTGATAATTATATAGTAACCTCTGGCCTGCAGTGGAAAAACTGTGTTGGTGTTTGTACTGATGGGGCACCGGCGATGGCAGAAAAGTACGAGGATTATCAAAATTTAAGTTGCACACCCCCATAAAAAACGTACTGTAAGGGTATAAATAACGAAAAGTAGATTTCCTGAAGCACACATCCTTATACTATTTTTCTACATAGTCACCTAATTTTTCTATACATAGTTTTTGCATACCAAAACAATAGAATTCTCCTCCAATTTTGCCGAGCCATTTTCCTACGTATTCTTTCACCTCGTTTCTAGGACTGCGTTCCCTAATCGCCTTTCTTAAGTTTTTTAATGTCTGGCAGTACGTTTCGGAGTTTATTGTCGTCCCTTTCGACATGTATTCAGTATAAAAGGATTCTTCGCTGTCGAAGAATACCGTCGCCATAACCTTTCCGGCAGACGTCGAGACTTTAAACTTTTTTGCTACAGGTGAACTCGGGTGTTTCCAAACCACTGAAGCCGCTGTGTTTTCTGGAGTGAAATGATGCACCCACGTCTCATCTCCAGTGACAATGCGGCGTAAAAAATTTGGCCCCTCCTTCGAATAACGCTGAAACAAAGACGGAGAAGACTCAAACCGCTGATTTTTGTGTGAACCCGTTGAAACATCTCGGAACCCACCTTGCACACACTTTTCGGAAATTCAACTGCTCGTGAATGATAGAGTACACACTGCCATATGAAATGTTCAGCTCTTCAACAATTTCTTTAATTTTTATCCTGCGCGAAATGTGATCGGGAGCTGTGGAAGTCGATTTTCTGCCTCTGCCTTCTTGAACTGTCGGATCAGTACGTCCTTCTCGAACTGTTTACACCACTTCCTGATTGTCTCTCGAGTCATAGCATCATTTCCATAAACGGCTGACACTTCACGATGAATTTCAGTTTGATTTAGGTTTTTAGCCCACAAAAATCGCACGGTTTCGCGAACTTCTAATTTGGAGTACGAATCAAGCTGCCGCGCCATTTTGAATGACCGTTACGTTCAAATTATGAATTGTAAGTGTTTGAAACTTTGCTAGCGGGTAGAAGACAAAGCCTGCCAGAGCACTTCTAAGTCGCCATATTGCTTCTATAAAACTCCGGTAGGTTTTATGCAATACGTGTACTGGATTCCAAATAGCTAGCTCTTTTTCGTATACAGTAAAAACTTTTGATAATATTTCATTAGACTACTCCATATTCAAAAACGTAAAATAATGGTCTCAAAATGGAACACAATAATTATTTACTAGATGCGCTAAAAAGCCGCCAAACACTTCGGAAACATTTAAATGGAATGTGTGGATGGGGACCAAATTCGGGGAAGAGGAAACATTCGTCTCCTTTGATTCGTGTCAATTTATCAACATCTGGCGGAAAATGTTCGGTGCTCTGTGAATCCTAACGTTTGCCTCAAATCGTCCATCTACACTAGTAGGTGTTTGCCGAATAACAAAGAGTCCTTGCTCGGTATTCGAAAATACCGTATGTGTGGTGCCGGCTTAAGATTATTGAATTGTTGAAGTAGTATAGAAATGATGCTTAGTTGCTTTCTGTCAAGTTGACATCTTACTGTAACAATTAACTGTTTTACTAATGTTAATTATGTAAATATTTAAGAAGAAAAGCACCCATTGGTGCAACCGTACTATTTTCTCATCTCTTCTTCTCGGCCTTAATTTGTCCACTGCTGGGAGTAGATCTCTTCCATATGTTTCCATATTACTCTGTTTTATGCCACTCGGAACTACATATCTCCTGTTCACCAATTCCTTGATTTCCTTAGACCATCTTTTCTGCGGTCTACCGACACTTCTCTTGGTGGTTCTTCGTCTCTATTGTACTATTTTATTGGTCCATCTATTTGGATTCTGTCTGGCCACGTAACCCACCGATCTTCATGCCAGTTTGGCTATTCTTGAAATTATGATTGTAACCTTTGTTCGGCGTATCTTGTTTTGATTTTATCAATAAAAGTAGTATTTAGTATGACCCGTTCCATTGCTTTTAGGGTTGTCCTAAATCGGTTTGCTCTTCTCTGGGTTAAAGTCATAGTTTCTGACCATCACGGGTAGAAGGCACTTTCTTTTTTAAATTTATTAGAATATTTCGCAGGATATATTTAAGATTCCCAAATGTTGTCCAGCCTAAGCCCATTCATCGCGTAATCTTATTCGTTTGATTCTCCTTTCCTAGTTTTATTTTGTGTACCAGATATACGTACTCATCAACTATCTCGAGTATGTGGCCGTCACTGATCTCCGTTTCTTCTGAACTCATAGTTTTTGTTTTGCTCATATTCATGTTTGAGCCAATACGTTTTGATTATTATTTTATTGCTCTACAGGCCATTCTTCTCTATTTGTTGTTCTGTTCCTCCAATTTCCAACACCGATAGTTTTCAAATCTTCTTGTATCTACTCCAGCCATCTTTTCCGTGGTCTCCCCTTTCTTCTTTTGCCTATTGGTTTTCTGTACAGCACTATCTTGGACATTCTCTCTCCTTGCAATCTTGCTACATGTCCTAGCCACCTGATTCTTTGTGATTCACTGTATATAGATATTCTAGATTCCTTGTATAATTCCTCTACTTCCTTATTTGTTTTTCTTTTCCAACCTTCTTCTGTTCTTGTCCCGCCGTAGATAGCTCTCAGTATCTTTCTCTCTGATTGCTTTAGCACCCACGTCTCGTACGTATAAGTTACTGTTGGCCTCAGAATTGCCTTGTATTTCCTTATTTTAGTATTTCTGGACACCAACTTTGATTTCAGTAATGATCTTAAAGATGCATATTTTTGATTTCCTTTTACAATTCTTGTTTTTATTTCCTGGTCCTCTTGCTCGCTTTCTTCAACTTGAACCCCTAGGCATACAAACTTATGTACTTTTTCGAAAGTGTACCTCCTGTGGTCATTATTTTTAACTCGCTCTTTATTGCTTTATCTGTTTTTCCCATTATCATGTACTTCGTCTTTCCCTCGTTAATTTGTAACTCCCAATCTTTTGCTTTTTCTTCTATCTTTTTAAATATTCTTATTAGTTCTTTTCTGTTTTCGCTATTAAGGCCACATCATCCACGAACGCCATACATTGGTGTTCATTATTATATATCGTTCCTTCCTTTTTGATCCCACTTTTCCTGACAATTTCTTCGAGCGTTAAGTTGAATAGAACGGTAGACACTGGATCCCCTTGCCTAGGCCCTTTCTTTATCTCAAAATGTTCTGACTTAAATCCCTCCCATATCAACGCGCTACTCGATTTTCCCATCATCATTCGTATCAATTTTATCAATTTACTTGGTACTCCCAGACATTACTTTGTACAGTGCACCCCTTTCTATCCTATCATATGCCTGTTTAAAATCCATAAACAGTACATGCAGATCTACTTTATATTCATAACAGGTAGTCTGTATTTGCTTTAGTGCAAAAATCTGGTCTGTTACTGATCTGTTACACCGAAACCATGCTTGGTACTCTCCTAATACTGCTTCAGCATAACTATTCAACCTTTTTCTTAGTACTTGTGCTAGCACTTTATTGAGTCTCTAGCAGTGCAATGCCTCTGTAATTCTCGCATATTAGCTTATCCCCTTTTTTGTGCAGTGGTACTATCAGTGCTTTGGACCATTCCTTTGGTATTTCTTCTTCTTCCCATATTATTTTAATCAGTTTGTATATTTCTTGTTCTAATGCTTCGCCTCCTTCTTTCAACGTTTCGGCTGTTATATTACTTTCCCTGGGCTTTTATTATTTTTTAATCTCTTTATTATTTCCCTTATTTCTTCTTTTACTGGCTGTTCTATTTCCGCTCTATCTTGCGTTTTCATATTTGCCCCTTCCTGTTCCTCCTGCATATTGCCATTAAGAAGCTCTTTAAAGCGGTCTTTCCACATTTCCACTATTTCACCCGATTTACCTACCAGGTCTCGCTGATTATTTTTATATATTTACTTCTGTTTTAGTATCCTCTTTCTTTCTTTTTTGCTTCGTGGTAAAATTATCTAATTTCTTTGTTTTCAAATTTTCCTTGTATTTCCCTCAATTTATTCTCATTATATTGCCTTTTTTTTCCCTGCATATTTTCTTCATTTCTTTTCTTATACTCTTGTATATTTTCTTAACTATTTCTCGTTATTTTATTTCGCCTTTTCTTTTTTAATATTTCAAAATTTGTTTTGCTCTCTTCATCATACCATTGTTTTGTTTTTTCCTTTCTGTTTTTTCGGGGTATCACTAATGTAGTTGTATCTGCCATTACCTCTTTGATATTTACGTTTTGATACTTGTTGTAATTGTCTAAGGAATGTTTCTGACTGTTATATCGCTCCTGATTAAAATTATACCATCTGCGAAATGGAGATGATTAAAATAGGACCCGTCGATATTTATACCCGTTTCATCTCATGATAGAATGTTTCGAATATGTCTTCCAGTAACGAGGGTAAACACTAAACAGTTTTGGAAAGATTGTGTCTGCTTGGTGGAGTCTTCTAACATTGACTTCGTCTGTTTTCAGTTCTTGATCGACCTTCACCTGTAAGATTGCGCTAGTACTATAGTAAAAACTAAACGAGGAACAAGACAATAGTTTTATTTAATTCAGTAAATATATTAAATTGCTCCATCCAGTTCCATACGTTTACTAATTCGTTTTAAAAACGATTTTCGGAATTAAGAAAGCGTGTCAGGTGTAATTGAGGTACACGTTTTGATTATATTATTTTGTAAATCATGCTAATTTACTGCCACAGTTCGTTGTACGATTTCTTTAATATCTGAAAAACAGTGTAGTGGGATGATATTCACAGCTCCTCTACCAATCCAATTTTCTCCAAATACTGTATTTGAATTTGCTAACAGTCTAACTTTAGTGAGCAGGAACGTCATCACGTTGGTACGTTTTGGACCTACATTTTCTAGAATTAACAAATTTACCTTCGTTCCCTAAAAAAGTGTCGAGGCTCGCTCATTTGGTATATCGAAACGTTAGTCTACAGTAGCAGTAATTTTATAATATTATGTTGATCTACGTAGGTATACATTTTATTTACTCTACAACAACAAATTAATCAATACATTGATTTGTGAAATAATTATGAAAGGCACGTAGAGTAGGACTATCAGATTGCTATATGAAGATTTCTGTATCGAAACGCATCCTTATGTATCTACTGCTACGATTCGATAGATCCACACATCTGCCAAAATGTAACTTATATTCTTTGAGGCTTTCGCTGTTTCTCAAATTGTTAATATTACAATTTACTTTCGGCTAACACTGGTATAACACAGTGTTATATTCACTCTGAAGATGCAAGCTGCAATGTCTTGCGAAACGTTAGTCTGTATGGGTTTACAAACAGCTAACAGGCATAAGCCGATTAAGTATTATTGTCCTGGCAAGCAAAATACATCAAGAGCAAATCCTTGTCCGCCCCAAGGTTTGATTAATATAAGCACACGGCCCTGTTTAGGCAGGCAGGGCCTACGAACAAATATTGCTCAAACTTCTAGAGCAAATGCTTGTAAAGGCAGATAAGCTACAGGTCGGGTTTTACCTGATAATGCTGGGTGTAGTTCCCAAATGACGACGCGGTGTAAGCCGAAAGTAAATTGTAATATTGACAAAATGTAACTTGTCATGCATTTTACCTTTAATCCAAATCTTCGGAAGACTGTATAGCATTTGATGTGCTTGTAGTAATAGTTTGATTTAATTCAAATACATTTTATATGGCATTTTCTTTATAATAGTACTGTTTAGGATAATTCCATATCATATTTGTGTCTTACAAAAACGTATCTGCTTCACTAAAATTCTGCCTGAAATGTAAGTATCGTCTAACGAAAATAGAGATTTCAGTGCTTTGCAGTTCCATAAGCTGAGCTTCCTTCTGTCTAGATTCTAATATAGATGTACATCAGATAATAGCGGAAATACTAAACGATGTGGGCTGTAAAACTTTATGGACACCCGGTATTTTTCTCAACCTTAGAAGTGAATGCCGTACACAAGTGAAGACATAACCATTATGTATTTGTTATAGGAGTGTAAATAGTTAAATGGGAGTATTTTAATTTACAAAGGAAACTGCTGGAACCTGAAAGTAGTTATTAATATACTTACAACATACTTAAACAATAGTGTAGCGAGTAGGAGCTGTGGTTAGTCATTTTCTCTTGTCCTTTGTGCACAAAGTTTTTAATCTGCTTATCCAGGCCTTATTGTATCTAAAATGTATGCAAATGTCTTATTAACTGCGACGAGAACACAGAATATGAAGTATAATTTCAGTTTCGGATAACATCACATTTAATCCTCGTGTCTAGATCGTTTAAACTCTGCCTGTATTCCCTTAATAGGGAGCAGATTATATCACACTACGAGAAAGTACAATAGAATTACTAACAACCCTTTGTGACCCCCAGTCAAAGAACTTGCTCGCTTAAGATAGAACATCTAGTTTTCTTGCCATGTTTTACTATCTCGCTATTAATTAAACTTTGTTTCGGCGCTTTTTTGGATGGATTGTATACAGAGAGTGTAATTCGAGGAGCTTTCCGGGTTATTAAACTTGTTATTTTGAAAAGAAGTTCGGGTTCTATCAACGCGTCAACAGCTGCGCCAACAATAATAAAAATTCGCTTGCAGTAGGTAATATACTGGGTGGGACAGAATCGTGATAAGCTCAAGTATTCAGCATTAGTTATTATCAGAGCCTAACAAAATCGTATGTGATAATTATGCAGGTAACCACTCAATAGAAAATGCAAAAGTTTTGGGTTTTGAAGATATTATTTGACCAGATGGGCTTGGAAATTTTAGGTAGTTACAAGAACAAATTTTCTGCGATAAACATTCTTTCAGTTGGTCTGCAAAAGGAAATTTTTCCTAACATTTTCGTTTTGTTGTTTATTTTATACTGTCGTAATAAATAAAATAAGGAACAAAGCATGGTCTTTTCAACGGCTTTCCTTAGCGTCCAGTATACCATTTTTTTGATAGATTTAGTTTACAGAAGTTTAGAAAGAAAACACAGTTTATGAATGTCAAAGAAAAGTAAAACTTCTTGGATATTTGCAGTTCAAATTCAGCTAAATTACTGAAAAGTTTTTATCTGCGTTCCAAAATGGAAGTACACAGATTTTGAAGAAACCGTTGACTAGATGGAGGATCGAAATTAGATCTTTTCGGCATAAGTCACTTACCTTGTTGACTGCAGGGTGCTCAGTTATATCTAATCACACATTATTATTTTATTAGAGTTACGAGGGAAGTTTCAAATTTTTCCAACGTAAGCAGGTTAGATACACAAGATTAACGAATTATTTTTTCCCTGCATAATCTCCATTTATGGGTATACACTACTAGTACCAAAATTCAATAAATTTAACCTTTTATGGGACTCAAAATACTCATTTCCCATTACCTCTACTTCAAAATGCCCCAGAAATGTTCAACCCTCTGTGGTTGTTGTTGCTGTTTAGCTACGGTGGTCCCGGGGGATCCGTATACGTGTCCAGGATTCGGAAAGCCAAACCCCAGGCGGCTGCGCCTGGATGCCGTCCAACCTAGCCATCACCCAGGAATTGATATGAGCTTTCTTCCTCCATTACTACATTTCTAACGCCAATAATAGTTAGATGTTTGTTCAGAGTACAGTGGCCTATCAGAAGACTTGCCACCATCCTGAGGTAGTCTCTAGTTAAGCTTAGTTCTTTAAATACTTTAGGCGATAGGCTTATTAGGAATAAGTTGCTTCGCTTGCCTATAACTTTGAGTTTCTCACAAGCGGGAATGCTTCCTCATGAGATTCTGTTGAATCTTCCGTCTTCTGGTGCAGGTTCTAATCCGATGAGGGGTCTTTCGGCCCGACATACCGGCATATCCAGTCCAGGTACCCAGCGTAGCGTTACAACGTTGTTGGTTGCCAGAATCTGTAAAAACGTCCAACACACATATACCAGCCTTGCGGTTTTCTTACGGGTTTCCAAGGCCTTTAGGCCATCATATTGATGTTTTTGTTTACGTAGGAGTGAGCTATGTTTTTTTCGGCACAGGTTAAAAGTGCTTAGACTTCTGTCCGAAAGATCGTTGTAGATGTGGATTAACTTGGTTTTGGGTCTGCGGGCCATAGACGCTTCCTGGAACCATCTGTGTGTCATATAGGTCCATTGATTGAGATTAATCTCTTAATGTTTTTGTTCCGTTTCTAATTCTCCCTAGAGTGCTGTAGGACAGAGACTCTTCTTCTAAACGTGTAATTTTGGTCCATGTGATCTGAGTGCATTGTTGAGGAGCGTATGGTGATCCTTAGCACCGTGTTGTGGCCATAGGTGGGTGTCTCGGATCCCCAATTGCCTGTTCGCCACATCCGGTGACATCTGTGTCAGCTTCGGCTACTACCAGGAGATGTAGAGAGGGGAGCCTCAGAAGTACCTCTAGTGCCGCAGTTGGAATTGTTCTCGTAGCACCAGTAAAGCTGATGCTGGCTAGTCTCTGGATTGTGGTCGTCTTGCTCCTGGCACTGATACTTGCCACCCCAAGCCACTTACCAGAGACTTCTACCCCGTATATGTTGAATTAGATTTTTATGTAACAAAAAACAAACAGGACTAGGTCAGAGGTGGGTAGTTAAGTTTGAAATAAGACATTTACGAATAGCAGCATCTGAAAATTGTACGAGAAGACATTGTTATGACCTAATCGGCCAAGAATTAACGCACCACCATTTTATCCTTAATCTTTTAATGCAAATGGTTGGTTACGAAATTTCTTTAGCTGCGGAGATTCTTTATGGATTCTGGATTGGTATCCGGATCTAGTTTGGTTCATCCACGTTGTGACGCCTGATAATAATTTCCAAGGGAAATTGTCCACACTAAGTAAGTAAATAATTGGTTAATGATAGCCTCCCGGAACCTCAATCGAAGATGGGCGGTTCTCTGCTTTGCTCGAATAAATATATTAATTAACTCGACGTTACCTGAAAGGGCGCCAACGACTTAATAATAAAATACACTACCATTAACGCAGATGTCGATTGGTTAGTCGTACCCACAGTTTATTACTTACTTAATTCGTTACTACAGAACACAATAATAGCAAACAATAAATAACAAGCCCAATTGCAGCAACAATATTTAATATCAGCAAAAAATAAATGTGTAGTATATATACATATATAACCCAAATTGGTACAATAAAAAAAAATTGTAATCGTAACCTGTATCGGTACACAATTGCCAGTACGCAAACACTCAATACAGCCCCACTAATAACTGACTTTGAGCTAAAGTAAAAATACTGCGTTTCTCTTCCCAAACAAGCGCCCTCAAGCCGCGTCCTACACTCTAGTCATGAAAGGCCTTCCAAGATTTACAGCGTAAATAAGAAAATCAAAAATCGCTGTGAAACCCGAACAAAACGCAATATTACCGCTCCGGTTGACTCACGCTGTATATCAAGTGAAATTCCCCTGATTATGTACGCTAATACTTGTACAAACTAATATACCAATGTATATTGCCTATGAAGTAAATCGAAACACACTGTACAATTACAACGTAGATTTTATCCACCCCGTAGTATAAATAAATTCATACAAACAAAGAGTATTTACATGGACTCCAAAATCGTCGAAATTAAAAATAAATGTGCACTTCCCTGGTTAATCTGGAATGGAATGTTCTAGACCAGCTTCGAGTCCGGCATGTGTTTTCACTGCAGACGGCTGGATTGAATTCGAATTCTAGTTCTCGCAAGCAGCAGATATCACCATTGAAAGCGCAAAAATCTTCGGACAATTCTCACCGTCCCCAAGTTGTCTAAATTCGAATACAAGGTAAAATTAGGTCAGCCATGACTTAAAAGAAAAGAAAAAAACTCACCAATCGGTAACTACGATTGACTCGACAAAAATCAAAAAAAGAATCGCAACGTTGATTATAGCGACAATAACTGTCAATAACGTAATCTCACAATCAACTAATGATCGCGTTATAAACTATGATCTTCCCAGAAAATTGAGATGAACTCAAAGCGACAACCACTTTAACGGGAAAAACCAATTCAACGACACGTTCGTTTTCTGTCAGACGCAGAGAATCAATCAACGGAAATCCTGTTTATCTAAATCAAACATGCGTAGTCCAAAAAGCTGGAAAAGAGTGAGGGAAAACTCCAAATAAACACTCCGGAACCCAGTGCGAAATGGGTTGTGGACAACCTAGGCGAAAATACCGTTACAACGTTTTATTATCAGTGACAGCACGGTACAAAAGTTCTTTTTATTGTTGGACAGCAAAGCAAGCTTCTACACCTTGCACACACTTATGACAAATGAAAATGATCCTGCAGAATCCGTTGAACTGTACCTATAGAAAAACCATTAATAGGTATTTCTTTACACTTTGATTAGTAAGAACCACTTCCTCAACGCCAACGATGTTTGCATTTCTGTTGGAGTTTCTGATCTACGCCCAGTTTCTGTAGATTTCCTTCTCGGCACACCTAAAATCTAATCGTTGCGTATCCGTATCCGTGGTATATAAGTATATTTTGGAATCGTTCTTTAATTTTTTCTGAATTATATCTTCTTTATTTCGCAACAGCAGTTGCAGATACATACATAAGTAATAAATAGAGTAAGGTGTTTAGCTATTGGGGGTTTAACTATAACATTGAACATTTCAATTTAGTTCAGTTTAACAAATACTACATAAATAAATAATACATAAATACATACTTACATGGACAATTCCCCGGACAATTTCATTTAATTTGTGTTGTGTTGGCTAATAGTGTTGTAGAGTTTTTTTTCCTTGTCAATTTTGATCAAATTAGTATTCGAAATTTTGCATACTATATTGAACAGTTTTCCCTTGATGGTAAATTGCATAAGCTTGTCTTGGAGAATCCCTCTGACCACCGAGTCAAAAACTTTGTGGAAGTCTATGAAGGCTGCGTGTAGCTTTCCCTTGGGTTTTGACACGGCCTCTTTTATCACGTCCAGCAATTGACATATTGCATTTTCACAGCTTCTACTTCTGCGAAATTCAAATTGTTCTGGTGGAAAAGAATTTTCTATATAATTGCTTATTTTGTTGTTAATTATTTTTGTGGATAATTTGAATCGGGTGCAAGCAGCGTTATTCTTCTGTACGCTTTGGATCCCTCGGGTTCTCGTTTCCTTTGTAGAGTGTCTTCTCCAGATTTTTGGTATTTTGAAGGTATTTAAAATTATGTATATTGAAGATATCGAACCACCATTTAGCTAAGACTGGGTATATTATTGCTATCTGCTCATTTGTGATGTTAACTATGCCCGCTGCTTTTTGTCTCTTAAGACTGTTGACGCCCTTTATCCCTGTAAATGGTCGATTGTACCATTGATCACTTCCGGTGTCCTCTGATTTGCCTGCTATTGGTATGTCTGGTAATGTAAAAAGATTTTTAATGTGCTCTTCCCACTCTTTCCCTAAGGTGTGGTTATCCTTCTGTTTTACTTTTGCATAGATGGCCCAAGGTTTGTTTCCTCGTTAGGTATGCTTTCCAGCATCAGATATTTTATTATTAGCCTCTATTTAAAACACTCATCTTCCTTTTTTTGCAAAAATAGTTTATGCCAACATGCAAAGTTAAATCAAATTATACTCGTTATGAGATATGAGGTTGATAGCTAAATATTCGAAAAATGTAAGCCCTAGCCACAGGAATGCTCTAACTGGCAAAAAAATTGTTTATTGAAATTGCTGTGTGACAAGGCGCATTATCGTGATGCAACACCCAATTGTTCTTGATGTTTGGTCTCATACGCATGACCCTTTTTCGAAGTCTTTTAGAACCTCTCTGTAAAAGTGTTAATTAACCATTTGGGCTTGAGGCGCAAACTCTTTCTGAACGATTCCCTGGCTGTCAGAAAAGCAAATCAGCATGCATTTGATCTTCGACTTGCCCATTCTCGCTTTTTTTGACCTTGGCTGAAGTGTGCCATTCTATGCTCTAGCGCTTGGTTTGCGGATCATACTCAAACACCCAAGATTCGTCACCAGTAATGACACGTTGCAAACAATGGGGATCATTTTCAATCGATTCCAAAAAATTAAGGCATCTTTCCCTTCTGATGTCCTTTTGGTCCTGCGAAAGGTTTTTCGGAACCATTTTTGCGCAGATTTTTCTCATCCCCAATTAATTCATCAATATCTGATAAACGGTGGTGTGAGTCAAATTCAACTCTTCGCTGATAATTCTAACTATCAACCGACGATCTGAACGCACAAGATCCCGGACTCTGTCGACATTTTCATTGGTTCTTGGAAATGAAGATCTTCTGCTGCGAGGTTCATCTTCAAACGACTTTCTTCCTTCCGAAAATGCCTTAAACGCCGAAAAACCTGGGCTCTTGACAAAACACCGTCTCCGTAGTCCTGTCGAAGTTTTGCAAAAGTTTCCGTTGTACTGTGCCCAAATCTGAAGCAAAACCTGATAGCACATCGTTGCTCGAAATTGATGTCACTCCTTTTCAGAACGCACTAAAAAAAAACTGTTTCACGAAAAAAATCGCTATGGACAACCAAATGACTCTAGCGAGTTCAAATTCGTACTGAAGGCGTATCGCATGCTCACCTACCGCCCCTTCCACTCCCGCGTCCCTAGTGATGCCAGATCGAATGCTACCAGTCTCACTACTTAATAATTTATAAACCTCGTATGATTAGCAAACTGGATTTTCTTTGTTTAAATTAGAGGTAAGACGTAAGCCGGCGAGTTTTGGCAGGAATATCTTGTATATACGTAAATGCTGTCTAGATAATTATGTCATAAGAACGTTTATGTAAAAACTGTAGCTGAAATGCTTTTTGTATCGCTGTCGGATTCCTCTTTCAAGTCTTCAAAATTTACGGTAGCGGTAATTAAGTTTTTTCAAACAAAACAAACTCGTGCTAATTACGCGTTTTTATAGGTGCGTTATAAAAATAAGGGACTTCTAAACAAAAACCAGCGCGGCTCAAATTTACAGTTAACGCAGCGTGTCCAATACAAGAACGAACTGCAATAAAACTCCATCATTAAACGTTTCCTGCTAATAATGATCACTTTTCCATTAACACGGGCACTACTCTGCCCGCTACTGTTTCTAACGTGCAACGCGATATGTATGAGCGATGCTAAAAGCGTTTTACCGGATTCGATAAAACCAAGGAACTGGATTCGAAACGAGCAGAGCAATCGTTTTGTTAAGTTTATAAACGAAAAGTTATTAATCGAAGCGTGCAAATGAAATTTGATTCCGTCGTAATTCGGTCGTGGTGCAAATTGGCAAGATTGGCGAAGTATGAGATTTGAATTATAATTAGTAATTAGTGATTGTTCAACGAATTGGATTTTGTTCCTTAGTAGCATGCTAATGTAATATTGTAGAGATATTTTCCATCTGTGACCATAGTTACAGTCGGTAATTATTAAAGGGCGTGCATTTTTCGTGCGTTTTCTTGAAGAGCACCTACAAAGGAAGTCAGTTCTAACAATGGGAACTGTTTACGGCTAAC
Organism: Limonius californicus; assembly: GCA_014611495.1. Classification (NCBI taxonomy): domain Eukaryota; kingdom Metazoa; phylum Arthropoda; class Insecta; order Coleoptera; family Elateridae; genus Limonius; species Limonius californicus. The sequence goes on from JABXWE010007582.1 coordinate 27,319, forward strand.
TGCGGGAAGATTTCCAAAATAAAACAAAATGCGTTTTCAAGGGATTTGTTTCTGTCTTGTAAACGAAAATAAATCAAACTTAAAATATTGAAATTTTCAATAAATGCAAGAACCTAAACATAAAAACAAGTTGCAAAGTAAAAACATTAATGCGATGATGTATGTACCTTTTTTTTCTCACTCATTCATACTACCGTTCCCCCCCGGAACCGCTTTCGCATTACTTTAGGGGAGTGCGGGCGTCCCTTACACACTAACCATTCATGCAGCATCCTAAACTTAATTAAGCGAAATGTGGTCACCCCATCTGGGATTCGATCGTTCCAACAGAGCGACTACATTTTGCTGTGGCCTCGAGTGGCAATGCGTTCTCGCACTAAACCACCGAGGCCCCTATGATGTATTTACTTGTTTTTCAGAAACTAACTTTTCAAATCTGGGTTCTGTATTCGATACACACACAATAATATTATTTTTAAGTTCGAGGCGATTTCTTACTTTTGTATTGATATCAGTCATTGACGAGAAACTTAATTGAAATACGATGTAGCAAAAGGCACTAAACACTGTATAGCTTTGTCCGCAAGTTCGCGGCATTCTTACATTATTTTTGTCCAAAATTGATCTACGCTCTGGGAAAAGTTTCAACATTCCATCACATAATATTTCAATAAGTTTTTCTTTTATGCTTGTTCAACGGAATTGTTTAAAAACTGATTCAGTATCACCTGTAATTGTAACTGTTTTGTATTTCTTATGAGAAATAGTCAACGAGCTGTATTTTAAATTATGCAAACTAACTTGCATATTTGCAAACACATGGTCAGAATTTATTATATTATCATCCTTAACTAAGTCTTCCATGAGTTCTTGAACGCACTGGAATAAATTAAACTTCTTTTTTCCAATTTAAGTCGACCAGCAATTGAGTTTCTCTATTAATCCGTTAATTTTGTCCGTGGCTGTTATTACCTTAATGTAGCGGCCTTGTAAACTGCTATTCAGGGTGTTTACAGTTTAAGGGCTCGTAAGTATCAGCAAGGAAAGCCAGCCTAAGAAGCCAAAGGTAGTTAGAGAATATGTTCTCATATTCCGGTTTCTTATCTTGCAAGTACATCAAAAGTTCTGCTTTTTACTAGAAAACACTTTTGAAGACGTTGCCCCTTGAAAGCCATCTTCCGTGTGATAAAGAAGATTTGCATATAAAGAACCCATGTCTTCGCAAACGTTTAGAAGAATACGAGTCTGCAATGGAATTTGCCATTTTAGTGACATTTTTCAAAACAATCCATAGCCATGGATAACAACTGCAAACTGCAGAACCCACCGTTACGGGCCAATCGAGCTTTTCCGACGACCCGTAACCGGATAGGTGGAAAACGGCCTACAGCTTAGCTCAGAGGAGTAGGGGGAGTTAGTGACAATCGCTTACGGGAGGAAATCTTTAGTTGTGTACAGGGTAAGTCAAAATTTGTGGGTGCCACCTTCCAAATCCAGCTGATTGTAGGTCCTCGTGGAAGGCCGCGAGGCCAACAGCTTACGGGAATGGAACTCACCTTTATTGTGCCTCCTCCTATATATTTACGCTTGCAAAATTCGTACACAAACAAGTACAAAAGACACAATAAGAGGCAGTAAATTTTAACACACATATAAATAGACTGTTAACAGTACAGGGAAAAAAATGACAACAAGTGATAACGCTATAAGTCTGGATTACATATTTTTAAATTTAGAAAGTTCAGAAAAAACTCGCCGCCACTGGTGCAACGATATTTACGTTTTTCATACAGCTACGTGCACCAGGGACGCTGAAGTTCAAAAGAATAAAACATGATATAATTTCGTTAGCTTTATAAATAACAACAAACACCACATATGGCGACTGGAGGTCGTCTTTCTAGTTACATGAAAGCAAAATTTGAAGTTTGCAAGTTAACACGAGCAAAAAAAAGGTTTCTTTCTCACAACACAAAAACTAGATTTTTACCTTGAACAATTCTAGGAGCGGCCGGCACAATACTGGGGTTGTAATTAAACAGATGATGCACAAAAAATCCACAGGTACGCCCCCGCAGACTGGATTGAATGAAGTCAACCGCAAAGGGCCCGAAACTTAGATGCAATCGTCGCACCGACGGAACTGCCAGGGGTCAGAAACGGGGCTCGATACTTAATCCGCCAAAGGCGATCGGCTAATTCCCACAGAATTGGCTTAACAGGGCTAAATCCAGTGTGTTTTCTTTAAATCCGACAGGAGTCGATGGTCTGTTTTTACCCTTGGTAAAACAGCGAAACAAAACTCACACATAATGGTGACCCATCGAAAAACCCAAAAGCCGCCCCTGCAGCACTTAACTTCATTACGGCCCCCGATTGATGGAATTTTCGGAGGTCCGGAGTCATCAGAGATCGAAAATTGACTGGCAAACTTTCGCAACGGAAATCTGCACTTCCCCCACACGATTGTTCCATATTTCGAAAATTCATGAAATGTTCTAGAAAGATCTGGAAGAATTCGGCACGTTGATTCTCAGAAGTGTCTAAGGTCAAGCGCGACAAAAACAATATTCGGCAATTTCGACACAAAAGGAACTGTCAACATAACTCAATTTTAGAAAGACGCAAAATAGCGAAACTTTCACTAACATACAAACGGCAATTAAAATAACGTTTTTAATTCCTATAGAGCGGCAATCAAATTACGGAATTAATTCATATAAAGCGGCAAATTTTAAAAGAACATAACACCACACTAAATCCCGTACATAGTAACAACTGATGTTTCTTTATAAAAAGTCCGACAAAATCATCCCTAAGTTTTTACATTTATGATAATGGGTCAAATATCGTATATTGACTAATTGCAATTGAAAATAGGTAAAATTTACAAACACCTAATAAAAGCTTGTGTATTCAAAACGGAAAATCCAATTAACGCAAACTCTATGTTATACAGTTGATCGGGGATTGGAATTGTAGTCGCGTACAAATATGTTGAAAGAAAAGGAAACAACTGCAAGAATACATAAATACGTGTCTTCAATTGAAACCCATCTTTATTTTACAAAAAATTTATTCAACAATTTAATTACAAATAATTACCGTCACAGTTAAGGCACCTTTCGCATTGTTTTACTAACCGACATGCTCATAGAATTCTTGCGGCTGCTGATTGAAGAAGTCTTCCACAGCTATCTGTACTTCTGCATCAGACTCAATATGCCGACCTTCTAACGCCTTTTTCAGCTGTCCAAAAATACGGAAATCGCAAGGCGATAGATCCGGGCTATAGGGTAGAAGTAGATGCTCTAAAACCCTCCATTTCTTTCGTTGAAGATTTTCTTTTGCCAACAACATGAGGCCTAGCATTGTCGTGTAGCAAAATGATCCCACGCGTAAGTTTTCCTGGACGTTTCCGTCTTTTTGCTTGATGAAGTTTGTTCAAAGTTTCATTGTACAGATTTGCATTGACATTTACTCCAGTTTATTCAAACTCTATCAACAAGGGTCCTTCATGGTCGAATAAAAATGGTAATATCACCTTGCCTGCAGAAGGTTGTGCTTTAACCTTCTTCGGTGGTTGTGAACTTGAATGTTTCCACTACATCGACGATAACTTACTGGATGGCTCGTAGTAATGGCACCAAGTTTCGTCTGCAGCAACTATTGACAGAAGAAAGTCATCACCATTTTGCCCATAGTCTGTGAGGTGTTGCAGAGATAAGCCAATTCTCAAGCATTTTTGTTCATTAGACAAGAGACGAGGAATTCATTGCGTACAAACTTTGCTATAACCCAGATTACGAACAATACTATGGATAGATTCTACACTTGCACCAACAATTTCTGAAATTTCATTAACTGAAATTCGACGATTTTCTCTAATAAGGCCTTCCATACATGCCATATTGTAGTCTGTTAATGCAGTACACCGTGCACCTGGTCGTGGCTCATCCATAGTCCCCTCTCTTCCAATCGTAAATTTTCGGCACCATTCCTTCACAGTTGGGTACGCAATACATGCATTTCCATACACTCCTTGCATTCGCGTATGAATCTGCGATGGCTGCACACCCTCAACGCATAAAAATTGTAGGACCGCACGCTGATCAGACTTGGACGGATTTTCAACAACAAACGCCATTTCAAAATCGAAATTTTAAAAGTCGGGATCTAATTCAAACGCCAGAAACTTATTTATGTGTTGCTTACAAACACTACTAACAATAACAAACGTCGTTTGAATGATTGCATTTGTTTTCAAAGCTAAGTTGATCAAAGATGGGTTTCAGTTGAACAAGCTTACATTGAAATAAAAGTAAAGTATGAAAAATTGCACTACCAGTTTATTTTAATTTTGAAACAAAGATAACGAAAAGCAATATGTTTAGAAGTATTTTCTACTCCTTTCCGACGTTCGCCTCTGTGCTATTTATTCATTGAAAAATTGCAGTTTAAATTTTCCCTTTACTTGAAAACAACAAATTATTAATCGTTTAAGATCTAAATGGTTTAATAACTGTTAATATAAAGTGTTTCTATCTTACCGCTGAGGAGGATAATGTGACAGAGTAGAGGCCGATGCCCAACAGTGGGACTGTAGGCTGTTCATTAATATAAGATCAATTAGGTAGCACATTAAAAAATCGACCTTTAGAATTTATGTATGGTACATGATATGATTATACATTTTGAAGCTACTTATATCTTTCTTGTTTATTTGAATGTAATAATTCCTCGTCATGTGGGTATCAAAACTCCAGAACTATTAAGAAAACTTCTAAAAAATATATTTAAAAGGACTGGAGCAGCAAAAGTTAATTTGAATATGCAAACAAAAATTTGCTGAGAAATTACTATTGACTGTTGTGTGTAGTGTGTAATATAATAAATATGGTGTTGGAATACTAAGATTATTTTCAATATGAAAAAGTGCAGGTGAAAGGTTTTATTTATTTTTACTTTCTTCTACGCTTTATATTAAGTACATAACTGATGCAAAAATTGAAGTGGTATTTTAACAGCACTTTCCGCTTGGGAACCTAAAAAGTGGCTTTAAAACGTTCTGTGTTCTATTCTGTTTATGTATAAAGGTAATTCTAATTCGTTACACCATCTCGAACATGCTTATTTGAAGAGATATAAAATCGATTAGATTAAGGCAAATTGCCTATTATTATCATTAATGATAATCTACGATGAAATGTTATTTAGTGACAGTGCAATTCTATGAAAACATATTAAGGCAACTTCGTATGCTCAAGCTGCTGATGAATAGCAACATTTCTAAAAATGTTTCCGATGATGTTAAACTGTCATACCATACTAGATTTTTACAATGGCTATAACAAATTTGCAAAACTCTTAGTGATTTTTGGTTTTACAAAAGTATTGCTAATTTATTTCAACATAATCAACTTTTTATCCTATTTTGTATCAAAATCGAAGTTTATTAACAGCCTTTTTGTCCCACTGCTGAGCATCGGCCTCTTCTTTGCCACGTGTTCCTCCTCAGCGCTAAGGTAGAAACACGGGGGACCTACAGGTTAACGTCGAATACGAACGACAGACATACGGGAAAGATTTTGGCATTACGTTTCCACCGTTGGCATACGGGATTGGTAAATTGTGTGTGGTGAGCTGCAGCTCTAGAGTTTTATGAATTTGTTTATGCACCGTCTCAGAGGTTTACCAGGCTACCAGAGTAGTGCATATACATTTCGTCGACATTCAAGTACTGGTTTTATTTCACTCCGACCTATTAGTCACAGTGTATCTCAACACAGTACGTAGTTGGTGTTTAAGTAATGCATAGTTGGAGAGAGGCGACCATTAGGGTGTCTGGAATACACCAGAACATTTGTATATTCCAACGGCGCACGTTTTGACTGAGTTTTGTTTGGAAACACACTCAAAGCTGCATTTTAGAAGAAATATTTGTTTCTCCAATTTAGCATTACTAACGATTTGTTAGGAATTCGTATGTACTTAATTATGATCTTTACAACATGTAATGTCGAACAATAATAGTACACTTATTGTATAATATGTCAACGAAAAAAAAAGTTTTAATAATAGTATAATTTAATTTGAACAACAAACTTTTAATAAATTAGGTTAGTTAACAGTTATCATCGCTATCATCAGTATAATCGGAGTCTGAATGCAAACCTAAAGTAATTACACTTGCATTTATTTCTCCAATCACACGTTCACGTTCCCACCGCTCTTGAATTAATTTTCAATGGTTTTTTTTCACATTTTAGGCGAAACAATTGATAATGCGTCGTTTCAAAATCTTCATAATTTAATTTACTATTTGACATAACGGCAAACAAAAATAAATTTGCATATAACACTGCACCAACTAGTTGCTAAAAGTGAATAAACATTGTTCACCCCATAGAGTGCTCCTACAAACGATCATTCGAAATGCATTATTGTATTGGTAATGCGATGTCTATCATGGATAACGTAATTAGGGAATCGTTGGTGGATAACTCATTCAAATCTAACAAACAATTTTAAGCTTAAGCAGAAAGCGGTTACATCACAATATAAGTTAGAAAATGTATTCAATTTCATCTTGGTAGTATAACTTTGCCAGTTAAAGTTATATTTGATAATTTAGATGATTGTTGGATTAATTCTATAGTAAATTGCCTAAATGTTGAAAATGAATAAAAATATCTACGGCACTGGGATGCATGCATTTTAAGTAAAATATATCAGCGAACGAACAGGTCGATATTCAAGTTCGTACAGTGTTGCGTTAATCAGGTAGCTAGATAAAGCTGCGAGATAGCCTATAGTAATGTTTGTTTAACCAACATATAAACCAAATAAGTTTTGCACCAACCTGTATGATATGATCTCAAAGTCGCTGTTATAATTGGAGCAAACTGTGTAGACTCGAACACTAGGGACAAGGTATACACACAAAAGGCACAGAAAATGCAAGTAAATTTGAACTTTCAGGTATTATATCGTAAAATTCAAAACAGAATTATCAGTGCTTTCTTTCAGCAGAACAAAGTGACTTGTAACTTTATTAATAAATAATAAACAACTTTAAACAAATAAATATTACTTCTTTAAGACTTTATAATATTCTCTTGTTCAATTAAAAACCCACCTTGTTGACTCTTGCATGGAGGAATGTACACTTAGCCTCGAAGGACTCTCCGCAATCTTGAATTTCAAAACTTCTCACGTTGGCGGGAACCTCGGTCTTGTGGCACGTGGACAAGCTTACAAAAGATGACGACAGCAACTCATGTTCCCTAAACGTGTTTGAAGAAATTGAAGCAGTAGAATGTTCTTTATTTAAAATAAACTTTGCCAGCAAGTAAGTAGATCCCCTTTCCATTAATTTCCTTTATTGAAATGATCCATAAAATTGTTCGTCGAACTTGTATTGTTAATAATAATATTATAACCTCCAAATTCGACTTCATCATAAACTTTTGTGATGGAGTTTCTTCTTAATAGGAATGTAACGAAGCACTTTTATTTAAATTAAGTTATTAATATTGATGCATATTTTCAATTATATCTTGTAGATGTGAAGTTATAATCGGATGACATTGACATTTATGTTTTGTTATCATTCCAATTGTTGACCAATCCATAAACAAAAGACGAACGAAAAACAATCACCAAACGAGGGACGCTTACTCTGTGACGAAATTCTTATTTTGTCGAAAATTACCCAAAATCTCGGTTGTAAGTTAATTAAAATACTTCGAAGATGTACTCAAATATTAACACTTTGTTTTATTTCAAATAACACATAAATAATTACATAAATTTACATATTTGCGAAGCTGCAGAAAAAGCGTGCTTTCAGCTTGGTGGTAAGTAAGCAACTCTCAACTTTCATTTATTTTTTGCCTAATTTACAATAGTAAAATATTGGAAACTATCTATATATCTTACAATACCCACCTTCGTTTATTTCCACCTTGTAATATATCTTCACTTGTTTCCACTTCCAAAATTCCTTCCAAGTTTCTCTCATTGGACCATATACTTTCGTTTGTATCTAACTGTAGGACCAACTTGTGTAAAATATTTTCCAAGAACTTCAAACAGAATTTTTTATTTATAAATAATTTTAAGAATGTTTACATATTTTATTTGTAAAATTAAAAGGGGATATTTTTAATATTCACACATAATTTAAAATTTTGCCACTCAGAAGTAGTGATACTATGAAACTATATAATTAATTAAAGAGATACGTGATCTAATACATACGCGTATGTATTTATTTTTTAATATATAACCAGTTGGCTTATTCAGTTACAGTGACGACTCCCTTCATAGCATTTTGTTTTACTATTTCATTCTTCGAAAATACTTTATTATCCAGTTTATACTGTCAAACATTTAACCTAATTTATGTAACGTGTTTTGATTTAAAGTGAATGTTGTATAATTACACTCTAATTATTGTGTCGTGAGGTACACCTTGCAGTAAATCCGATCTGATAACACATAACATAGACAGGAGATATATACTTAAAGGAATTATATTTAAAAATGAGTGATTTATTTTCTTGTAACTTTCTTGTACTTGAAATATTTTCGTACCCTTACATATTTGAATTCTAAACAATTTTAACCTATTTTATTTTGCTACCAACATTAGGATTGACGTACTACTTGTATTTCATAAGCATACGAAAACATCGAGAAAAACAAAGTATGAGAAACAATGAATTAATTCATCTTATTTACAGTTTCCTACATTAGCTAATTTTCTAATAAACAATGTTGAATTGGTAACAGGAATTAACCTAGCAGATTCCACCGCCTATTTTGAAAATAGGCTATTCTTTCTAATACAAGTCTGTAGATTCTAACTGATGTTTATCTGGAAAGCCATAAAAGAATAAATATAAAACACAAGATCTTGTAGTGGAAATTTGATGTTTATTGGTTTATATTTTATATTTTATATCATTATCAAAACATCTAAGCGACCCATTTTCTTGCACATTCGCAATTTTAATTTACATACATTAGGTTTAATACAGGATATGTCAAAAATGTTGGTTATAAGTAGAAATTAAAAGTAGCACATAAATTAAGAATACGGCAATATACTTCTAGCAATTTATAAGGAATTCTAGGACTTCGACGTCACTGTATGGGAATTTTGCTGTATTTTCCTTAATTATTGATACAAAAGATTAAAATTTAGGTATTTTTTGTACATATTAGTGCACTAAATAAAATTTCGTTGAAAATCCGCTTTCGCTTGAAATAACTCTTATCCAATAGAACACCCTGTATATTTTGCAGTTTTTGAATCTATAATTCTAGGTTTAAACTGTCTAATATCTTAAATTTGTTACAATTGGGTGAGCCCTTTTTGAAAAATAGATCGTTTTAGACGCTATTTTCAAAAAATTGCAGCTATATTATTTTTAAAATCAGAGAATTGTGGAAAAAAGCACTGTATTTGAATTAACACGACTTATAAGATTCCTTGCTGGATTTTCTGAAACAATTATACCGAAACATGTCTTATTTGCAGTTCCAATTGCGAATGGAAACATGAAATTTTGTTCAAATCAGTATACACACATATACTCATAACATTTGGTGAAACTATTTCAATTGCATAACAGAGTACAACAGACGTCCGTCGAACGGTATTTCTATTACAGAAAAATACGCGCTGGTCAGTGTTCCGACCGCTGGGCGAATATGCAACCAGTCGTGTGTCGGAGGGCACGTAAAGCCGTCGGTCCCGGTTGCCATACGAAAATTTTTAACAACCATTAACCATGTAGTTGCACTTCTCTTTTCCGTTCAACGGGTTAGGCTAGCTTCCTGCTCGGCATACATGCAAATAGGGATCACAGAACGTGCTAATTGTGATAAGAAAAATAAGATCTTTTTAGGTTCCAACAGGATCCAAACGCGTGTTTCCAGTAAAATTTTAATAAGGTAAGTATTATTTTTAGCAGTGCTAAAATCTGAATAGTATTTCTTTCGTTCGATGTCTTGAGCTTTTGGGAAATACTTGTTATAAAAAATAATAAAACCTGCAGAAAAACGTGTCGGAAGATTTAAGTTATGAATTTGTAATAAGGAATTTGTTTCCTTTTTCCAGTACGTATGCAAGTCGATTTCTGTTAAAGGTGAATTATGTTTAAGTTTGTATGTTTACTGAGAAATTTCCTATAATCATTTAGTATTGATGTGTAGTTTGTTGTTTGATTTAACCGCACCTGCTTGCTATTGATTTCATGTTATCATTTTCAGCTCACAGATGTACGTAGAGCTTTTTTTATTAACTATAATAACATTAACGAAGGTAAGTCAGATTGCCACCTAAATTTACAAATTACAATCGTGTGTCCCAAAACGTACCGACAATATTTCAAAGATGAATTTCAGAACTTGTTTAGAGTCGAAAAGTCCATATAAACATGTTCTAAACGTAACCGTTAACGAGTTATCGTTTATTTCATAATTTATGTGGCTAACATTTTAGTTCAACGAATTTTATGAAATAAATTTTTTTAATACATTTTTATTATTTTATTTACAAGAAATGTTCAAAATTATCTCCATTGTGTTCGACACACAAAGCCGCACGTCGCAGAAGAGATCGCTGCGTTCTGAATATGGTTGCAGGGTGATTCCTAATAATGTTGGTAGCCTGCTGTACTCTTTGGCGTAATTCTTCTACCGTGTGCACTTCAGTTGTGTAAACAACTTATTTCATGTGACCCCAAAGATAAAAATCTAATGGAGTCAAGTCCGGCGAACGCGGTGGCCGTACTACGGGACCTCCTACTCCAATCCATCTTCCCGGAAAATGTGTGTTAAGCCATGCTCTACCACGAAGACATTGATGTGCTGGTGCCCACATTGCACGTCTAATATTTAATGGCACATCTTCCAGTAATAAGGGTGAAGAGTTTTCTAGAAAATATTCGTAAGTCGCACCATTTAAACGGTGTGGCAGTTGAAATGTTTCAATCAGACGATTATTAAGAATATCAGCTATTATATTAACACTAAATCTATGTTGAAATTGCGAGCGTATTCTTAAATGAGGATTTTCTGCAGCCCATTCATGAAAATTATGATAATTACTGATACGATCTCGTGTGAAAGAAGCTTCATCGGTCCATAAAATATGCGGTAGGCTTTGATTATTTTGTACCAATTACAAAATCTTAAACGAGCTTCAAAATCATTACCTAGAGCTTGAACTCTTTCATGATGATATGGATGTAAGTTAGCACTTGTTATTATTCTCCAAACTTGCTTTCTACATATTCCAATAGGTAATGCAATTCTTCGCACACTTAGAGATGGATCTTCTTGTAATAAATCAAGAACTTTATCATCGTTTATGGGTTTACGGACAACTCGCTGACCGACTGCGTGTCTTGCATTGAAAGTGCCATGTTCCCTCAGCTGACGATGTGAATTAAAGAAAACTGCACGCGTAGGCAGTCTCCTATTTGGGATATCTTCTACGATATCTTGTTGTGCTGCTAAAGGATTTCCATCACACAGACCGTAAACATAATGAATACCTGCATGTTCTTCATTTGAAAATAACATTGGCATTGTGAATCACTTGTACACATCACTGTATGCGAACCCCACGGATTCAGAATATTGTACGTGTGAAAATGTAAATTTGGATCATCTTTCGATCACAAGTCAAGAAGAGTTAATTGACATGAGAGAAACTACAACATTACGATACGAATTTCAACAAAACTCTTCATAATTGGTGGATGGGACTGAAAACCGAATATTCAGGTTTAGTAAGCACAGAAACCGATGCAATCTTGCCATTTGACTCTACATGCCTTTGTGAGGTATTGTTTTCTGCGATGACAGCAATTAAAATCAAATACCGAAATCAATTAAACTTCGAACCGGATCTTCATATCGCAATATCAGAAAGCATCAAACCAGATTTTTCCGATGTTACTCAATATATGCAAACACATTGTTCAGATTAAATTCTAATATAAAACGTATTATGTATGTACACTGTTTAAAATAAATAATGTTGTGTTACAACAGGCTCTAATGAAAATAACTTAACTAATTTCTAAATATAGTAAAGCTATATTAAGCTACCATATGCAAAAATGGATTGTTTAACTATATTTAGATCAAATACGTAAGGATTTAGTAGTTTCCGGACCGGTGTTGGTCCGACTTCGTAAGCTGTGTAACCTGAATTCTAGGTCCTAGATTGTGTTGTATTTGTTCACAATAATGTTCATAAAGGTATGTGAGAAACGTTTCAGTGTATGTGTGCATTCTTGAGCTGTAATTAATAAAATACGAGTAAAATTGTAATCATTTTGACTAACTTTTCTTCTGAGCAACATATTTTTATAGGAATGTGCTAGTGTGTGTTAAGAAGCTGTAATAGGAATTTTATCAACATTTAATTTAATTTTAATGAATTTATTTGAAAAATAATGTAAACACATATTTATGAATTTCCAAATGCATTATCGAAAGAATACCAAGTGAGGTATAAAAATGTTTATTTTTTAATGTGTAACACAGTGGTATTTTTCATTTTGATGGAAAATTATTTATAAGGAAGTTATTGTAATTTATAAATTTTTGTTAAATTTTGGTCAATTTATGCTTAGCCCTGATTGGCTGATTTTGAGTGAGTCGCATTAATATTTTTGTATTCCTACGCCGTTTCCTTGGCAACGGCCTTAAAAGTTTAGTTTTGTTTGTAAAATTTTTGATAGTTTTTTTTGACCACCAAGCTGAACACACGCTCTTATGCGGCTCCGCACAAATGTGTATTTAATGTTTGTAATTAAGTGCTATTAAAATAAAATAAAAATGTTTGAGAACATATTTGGAGTGTTTCTTACTACTTACGTCGAGATGTTACAAAAATCTCCGAATAATTCAAATTTTGTCGCATTTGGAAGATAGCGGTCATCGTTCTTTGAATATTTGTGGATCTTCATTCTGTTGCGTGTTGATATACAAAATTCGTTTGACAACCAAGAAAAATTTTATCATTTTCGAGTTAATTTGACATCCACAAAATTAACAAGAATAAGCATCAGTGTTAAATAATAAACCAAACAAAGTGTTACATTACACTGAAATTAATTAAAAAAATTCCCTTAAAAAATGTTTACCTCAAGTCAATTTTGGAGGTTATAATTTAATTTTTACCAATGTCAGTTAATAGAAGTGATTTATTGCAAACATAAAATTAATCTTCTTACAGTTGGCTAAGATTTGAATTAATTAAAGAACGTTGTACTGGTACAATTTCATCAAAAACATTTACGCGCCACGAGTGGAACACGAGACCGAGGTCAAATGTTGCGCGCTAGAGCTGTGCATTTTTCAAATTTAAAAAGACTGCATGGAATTCTACCAACGTCGAAGTTATTCCATCCAAGAGTAAAAGAAGGTGGGTTTCATTTATTTATACAAGCAAATATTATAAAGAATAAAAAAGTGCTATTTGGTGGTCTAAAGTGTTTAATTTTGATTAATAAACTTACGTCATCTGTAAGTTTGTTAAAAGTTAATTGGTTTTTGGTTATTTAACAAAGCATTCATAATGCCGAATTGAATTTTCAAATTTTCTTGCATTTCCTATGCCTTTTGTGTGTTTACTTTATTCTTAGCGTTCGAGACTACACAGTTTGCTACAATTATAACAGTGACCCTGAGGTCATGTTATCTTGATTACAGTTAAGAATTTAATAGCGCCCAATGTTTAGGATTAACCACGCATTATTCTATATTTGCTCCAACAAACTTTTTATTATAAATCATGCTTAGAACTATAAATAGAGGTAGTCCACAGCAATATATATATATATATATATATATATATATATATACAGTGTGTCTCACTGTAGACTGCACCACCCCAGTATTTTGT